>CM066031.1:129628004-129906892 GCA_033557465.1 Ichthyophis bannanicus
TATACATAACATTACACCAGCTACATGGGACACACCTCTTCATTTGCGTGGGTCCCTAATAACCCGGCCTCACGGTCCCAGGAATTCCGCATACTCCTCCACCTCAGACAGGGGCACAAGCAAGGACTCAAAGCCACGCCAAAGGCAAGCACAGGACTCTGACCGCACTAAAAGGTCCATCAACCAACCTGCGGCTGACAGGGCCACCTGGTTAACACTACACTGACCAAGACTACACGGACCAAGAACATGGTCACACACTGCCTAGCAGTCTCAACGTGGACATACCCGAGCAGCCCATGGACTGACCCTTGACCATTGTGGCATTAATGCTTCATTCACATCGCGCTTGTAGCACAGTCGATATTGATGTGGTTCCTATCCTTGCTCACAGTGTCCACCCCTTCTCTGGGGTGGTCTTAATACTCTAGTTTGCATCACTCTTGTAGTGCTTCTGATATTGATCACCGCTACTATTCGATGGGACTCACCGCTACTGTTCGATGGGGCTCCATCTCTGCTCTGCCCATTTAGACCATACACTCTCGTATTACTGCCACGGCACATGCACGCATTGGGACGGCAGGTTAGACGTTCATTGCTACTACACGCCTCTTCCCATTGGCACTTGCCCATTCCACTTCTCATGGGTGCCACCCATTATCACTGCATGCCTGCAACGCGGTACTGCACGTTGCACGTTCTCTACCGCCCCCACTGCAACTCTGTACTGCACGTTTGCATGTTTGGCACCGCCACCAGGCGCACTATGGGTTGTCCTTACTAACAGTGTATTGCAAGCTGTTCCAGGGTACACCAATAGAATCGATAAAGTATCACCCTGCTCCCGATCTGTCCCTCGGCTACCCCTTCCACCACATCTCTTGGTAGCTTGGGAGGCACCAAGTATGGCTGACTCATCCTGCTTGTCCTAGGAGAAAGTGATGTTACTTACCTGTAACATAGGTCTCCGGGGACAGCAGGATAAGTCAGCCACACATTCCCACCCTCCTCCTCCCCCGTGACGGGGTCAGCCTCTGATGGGTGCCCGCCTCCTAGCGTCAAAGGCTCAGCTAGTGACGAACTGGCTAGCTAGGGGCGGGCCGGGGGGGTTGGGCCAGTTGGCTCATGCTCAGAAGGGCAAAGCCTTTCTGAGCTATGGAGAGTACTTCCGTCTCGGCGCCGTCGGATGACGTCACCAAGTGTGGCTCACTTATCCTGCTGTCCACGGAGAACCTCTATTACAGGTAAGTAACATCACTTTGTTGCTGGAACCAAATTTCCCCATGGAGTAAAACCTTCCACGCCTCCCTTCTCTGGGCTTCCTTAAACCAGGTTTCTCCTTTGAACCCTCTGGCTTCAATGCTCCCCTCTGAACACGATCCTGGCTACGAGCTTCCTGCTCTCCCTGAGCCTTCTGTCCACTCTGACCTCCCAGCCTCTCTCTGAACCTTCTGGAGGTTCTGAAACTTCAGCTCCCTTTGCTCCTTCAGATTCCTTTGCTCCTCCAGATTCTCCAGATCCCTTTGACTTCAGTGACGCAGGTTTAAAAAGGTGCTTTCCAGCCACCACACCCTGCTCTCTGCACACGTGTTTGTTATCAGAGCTCAAACCTGTCCCTACGTTAAGGCTTGGGCGGGGCTCTGCCTCAGCTAAAGCATGCTTCTCTAGTTTGTTTGTAGTTTGAGCTCTCTGGGAACCTTGCCTTTCTCCTGTCTTAAAGGTGTAGTCCCTATTTTCCTCTATTTCCATTTGCTCACTACAGCTGACATTGTCACACATTCCCCCCTTAAGATATTACAGGCTGGGGTGACAACCTCAGCGCAGCTCATAATTCTTGCTGGAATGGTGATGTTGCTCTTTTCTTTCTGTATTCCAGGGTTTATCGTGGCAAAATGCGCTAACGCTACCCTCTCATGCCAAGGCCTTAATACATTTACGTGGTAAACTTGTCGTTGTCCCCTCCTATTTTCTACCAAATAGGACACAGGGCCTACCTGTTTAACCACTCTAAAGGGCCCTTTCCATTGGCTCTCAAACTTCGGTGCAGCTCCTGCCACCATTACAATTACTTTCTCGCCTATAACTAACTGGCGAGACTTTTATTACGGTCATAATACCTTTTCTGTCTTTGCTGACTGGCCTTTAAATTCTCCTCCGCCACTTGGGAGGTTCGAGTCCGTCGGCCTCTTAAGTCCCTCAAAAACTGGGGTACCCTTATCTCTTCCATTCCAGGTTCTACCCACTGGTCACGCAGGATATCTAAAATACCTCTTGGGGGTCGCCCATACATCAATTCGTACAGTGAGGTGCCTAAGGATGCTTGCTTTCGCTCCCTACAAGCGTATAAGACGAAAGGAAGCATGGTGTCCCACGCCGTCATCTTACCATCCAATGCCCGTCTCAGCATTTTCTTCAATGTCTGATTCTGCCTCTCCACTAGTCCATTCGACTGCAGATGGTAGGCGGCGGTCTTTACATGTCTGATTCCAAAGGCGTCCCAGACCTGGGCTAAATATTTGGACATAAAATTACTGCCCCTGTCGGTCAACACCTCTCGAGGGAATCCTACCTTGCAAAACAGTTTTATGACTTCTGCTGCCACTGTTTTCGCAGATATGCCACGTAGGGGAATGGCCCACGGAAATCTCGTGGCTTGGTCCACTACGACCAACATATACTGAAACCCACGGGGCGTCCTTATCAGGGGGCCCACAATGTCCATGGCTACGTGGTGAATAGGTTCAGAAATTACAGATATAGGTAGCATGGGTACTTCCGTTGGCCGAACTGAAGTAACCCATCAAGACGGACAGGACTCACAAAACCTAGCAGTTTCCCTAAACACACCTGGCCAGTAAAAACAAGCTAAAACCTGGTCCAGTGTTCTCTGTATTCCTTTATGCGCCCCTATTGGGTGATCATGAGCGAGTCTTAAGACTAGAGTCTTAAACGTTGTAGGCACTACTAACTGTTTACATTTGTTCCCCGTACTTGGATCCAAACTTTCTCTATACAAAATTCCCCCATCTAAAAGAAACCTTGGCAGGGTATCCCTCTCACTTTGGGCATACTTAAAGGCCTGCGTAAGAGCGGGATCTGCCTGCTGCTCTTTGGGAAAAGATGGGAATTTGTCTACTACCTCTGCTGGTACCCACGGCAACTCCTGCCTGGCCTGTACCTCAGCTTTACTTTGGAATCGGGTCTGCCGCTCTCGGCGTTTCTCTCTCCCTTTTCCCCTTCATATTCTTAATCATCGGGGTAGTTATTAAATCATCATGGGATGGAAGATCCTCTAACCCTCTCTCCAGAGATTCTTCCTCCCTCTCTAGAGACTTCGACTGGGCTCTCGTAGAAAATCATACCTTCCTTTGGTTGCAAACCCTGTGCTAAACCTTTCTGGAATTGGGGCCAGTCCCTCCCTAAGTCCTGTGGCAATCTGGGCACTACTGTGATGGGGATCTTCCTTTCCACTCCTAATCCTTTGATTAAGACTCTGTACATGGGATAGGAAGATGCTGCCCCGTGAATGCACCTAATTTTCACAGCTCCCTATTGGCTTGGGACTGCCTTATCCTGGGATGCGATTTGTTGCCAAAGCTTCCTAGACATCATGCTTTGGTCCGAACCGGAGTCTAGCAAAGAGTTTGCAACAACACCCTGCACTACTACTGAAAGGAGAAAATCTCCCCTGGCTACTTTTGTGTTTTCGGTTACCAGTGCTGTCTTCGCTCTACATTCTTTCTGTAGGTGACTCTCGCTTCCACACTTGAAGCATTTTCTTTTTACACATTTGTTCTTAAACATAGACCTGCATACATTGGCAACATTATCCCTTGGCCTTTCCTTGCTTTCTGATAAAACTCGCATTGCCTTCCCAGAAGCATTGCCTCTTTCTTGAGCAGCTAACTCTGCTTCCATGAAACGCTCCGTGAGCAAGGTTGCTTCTTGGGTGTTTTGGCAATTTTGCAATATCAGGAAGCTACGTACATCTGGCGGGACTGCGGCCATAAACTGTTCCAATATGATGCTATCAACTACAGACTCCACCGTCTTTCCCTCCGGTGCTAGCCATTTTATCACCAGAATTTTCACCCGCTGGCATAAAGCTCTTGGTGTTTCACCGGGTCTCAACCTCATACTTCTTAATAAGCGTTGATACACCAAGGGAGTTAACCCTAACCGGTCCCTAATAGCTTTTTTCAGCTCCTCATAATTGTTTGCGAGGGCCGCTGGCATGGCCCTGTACGCTGCCAGTGCCTCACCAGTGAGGGATGTGGCCAAGCGCACAGCCCATTGGTCCTTTGGCCATCCAATTATGTGGGCTACACGGTCAAAGGCCTCCAAGAAGTCGTCTATATCGTCCTTATCTGTTAACTGGTCAAAGCTAAATGACCCACTGGACGATAGTCCAAGTGTACCGGCAGGAAACAGTCCTGTTGAACCTGGTGGGGTTGCGGTCGGATCAGGCTCTTTCTTCAGACTTGTCATCACCGCCTCCATCAGCTCTAACAGTGGTTTCTGCTGGGCTTGCATACACGCTACTGATCGCTCTTGAACTTCTAGAGACAGCTCTCTCTGCCTATCGAACTGGTTCACCATCCATTTAAGGATCTCCTGGGCCTCCATGGTCATCCTGCTCTGTGAAGACAAAAGCAACAGGAAACACCACCCAAGTGTGATACCACACTACTCAATGCAGTATTCCTCTTTTCCTTTCCCCGGTCAAAGCACTACTCCCTGCACTAGTATCCTTCAATAACCCCAGTTAGGTACGGGTTACCTGATACCAGTGTAGCTTCAGGCTTTACACACGATGGTCTCTACAATCCTTTCTGGAACTCAGCCTCAGTTCTGATGCGCTCCTCTGCACGGCTCCGCAGTGGCTTGTCTCCAGCGCAACTCCTGGATATGGAAATCCTTTTGCACATGCGTACAGCAAGGAAAATACGTACTACTATGCCATCTGTCACACTCCCCCTGCTGGCTAGGCCAATAGGCAGAAGGGTGGCCTCATTTGCCCTTAAGTAGAGTCACTAGATTTTTCCCTCACCAGGGAATTCTGGGAGTTGTAGTTCCTCACAGTTACTTGCAGACAAAGTAGTTGTAACCACTCGGATTGTTTAAGGCAACAGAAAATTTATTTTGTTTTGGGTTCCCCTTTCGCATCAAATTCAAAATCCAAGGCAGTAAAGGATTATTCTCCAAAAGAAAAACTCAACAGGAACATAAAGCGTCTGGAACATCAGAACTTAGTAAAACCCTTCTTAGACACAGTAGCTGTTCACAGCCCTTCTTCAGCAGTAACAAATCACAGCTACTTTCCTCATTTTAAATCAGGTACAGTTCTTTTCTCTTTATCCAAAAACTGTTCAGTTAACACTCAGGATTCCAAGAATGTTCTTTACTTCAAATGGAAGCTTTTTATTTCTCTTCTAGCTAAGAGAAACAGGCTATGCAAAGACTTCCCTTCACAGTCTTTCTTCTAGTGAGGCAGCCAGGGAGATAGCTGTGTGTAACCCTTCCCCCAAGCCATGAGATTTTACATAATGATCAGCTTGCTAAGAGAAGACATATTGGCTTCAGTAGGCACCTCCCCCCAGGCCTGAGTTACAGTGAAACAGACCTGAGCACAATACCCTTTCGCCTAGAAACCAGCAGACCAGAGCATACCAGTTTGGACAGGTCACTCAGGAATGCTTTATGATAACCCACTCTTCCCCCCCCCCCAGGGGCTACTGACGGGTGGACATGGGATACCTGAGACAAATGAGAAGGTAGAATGACTTTTGAAAATGTACTGCATATAAGGCAATGTATGACGTCCTTCGGGGCCAGATCTTTGTGGAGGGTGTCGGCTCTCTGTCTGGGCCTGTGTGCACATTAAAGATCCTATTTGCATACTAGTCTGTCTGTTTTCTTTCTGTGGGTGATGTGAGAGAGAGAGCATTTTCAGCTGTTTGGCTGCAACATTTTGGCACCCCAGGTGGGACAGGAATTAATTAAATAAAAGCCCCTCTCATCGCACCCACGGTGCGAAAACCTCTGCTCTTGCAGCATAGGGCCTCGACCGGTCCGGGACCGGCCCCCGGGTGATTAACGGTCCTTGGCGCCACGGGGCCCCTTGTGCTCCGGAAGGATACCTTGACTCGTCTGGTTAGTCGGTCCCGGCGGCTGACTACCCCGATTGAAATCCGGCTGGATAGACTGGCATTCAAACTTTCTCTGATCAGAGATCTGGTGAGTACTACCGCCTTACTGTTTTGGGTAGTTCTGTATTTCTGTATCTGGTATTTCTGTATCTGGTAAATTCTGTAAACCTGTAGCGGCTTGATCACCTGCACGAGCGGTCCGAGTAAGGACCCTGGGGGGGGCGGTTCTGAAACCACTGCTCGTCCTGACTGTGCTGAGGGGGGGGGGGGAAATGGGAGGGTATATGTGTACCTGTTGTTGATGCATTTCTGTTCCCCTTTTCCTCTTCCTTTGTTATCCTGTGTGTGTTCATTGCAACCGGGCTCTGTCTGCTTCTGTCTGTTTCTGTCTGCTCCTCGGATTTACACTGTAAATTGTGATTAGAGCATGGGGGTCCGGAGCCTCAAAAGGGCAGACACCTCTGCAGTGCATGCTCCGTAATTTTAAGTCTGTGTTTGGGGAGGATTACGGGGTTTTACTCTCTGCCTCTCAGTTATCTGTTTTTATGTGAGCGGGAGTGGCCAGCCTTAGTGAAGCAGTGGCCTCCCGAAGCGTCCACTGATCTTCCTACTGTGTTTTTAGTTCATCAGATTGTAGTGAAGGAGCATCCGGACCAGTTTCCCTATATAGATTCATGGCTGGTCTGATGGCAGTGGTTGTTACAATTAATTGAGTACAGTCAATTACAGATTTCTTTGTTCTTTGTCCCTCCTCTGTTGGGGCGGGGGTGGGTGGTGCAAGGTTTAGAGAGGATTCTGTAGATTCCAGCTCCGCTTCAGGTTCCCTACCCCACAGTGTTACACTCATACATACCCCTGGGTCCCATGGACTGAGTTCATCATCTGCTCAGGCCCCAATTGCTTTGTTTAATGCACATCTAGTTTCATTACTATGTTTCATGCATAATCAGTAGTCAAAGAACCAAATTTTGATCATACCTCAGCAGTAAGTAAGGGGTACTTGAAACTGCTGAGACAGTTTGCATAACTACAGAAAGATACTGGGAGATCAGGGAGGAGTTCTTCTTCTAGAAGATGAATGGAGATCCATTAGAGAGGACAAAAAGAACAATTCACCTAGCCTCCAAACAATCCTCTTGTCATCAATTTTAATTGCAGAGTTTTGAGCTTCTAAAGCCATGGCGGGTGTCTCCCTTGAGCATCCTCAGAGGTCTGACCAGCAACTTGATTGTATACTATTAGCAAAGATGTATGGGGTGGAGAATATCTGTAGGGCAGAGCTCATGTGTGAAAATATAAAGTATGATGCTTTTCAGAACTACCCAAGGGGGAGGGCTTACTGACATTATCAAGAAAACCTCTTTATTCCAATCAGATAGGCTGCTAAATGTTTTAATCTACAAGTGCCCCTGGATGCTAGATCAAGAAAACAAGGCATGAAACTAAGGAAACTGTTTTTGTTTTACTTTGACCTTCAAGGTAGAGGTTGGGAGCTCTGACAGGACAGTGTAGCATTCTGAGCCAGTGGTTACCAGATTGCAACTTGAGAGTGATTTAAATCCTGAGTGAATGAGGGGGTGGTCCAGCTTGAATTTTATCTCTGGTACATATATTTGGTTTTGACTGCACATACAAAATTAAACAAGTAATACTTCTGCATGATATGCCATCTTTGACATTTTATTCTGCAGACAGTAAATGCTGTTTTGATGATTGCATTCTTTCCTGCTAGGTATTGCGATGCTCCTGCCCCGCCTTAGGGCTAAAAAGACAGGAGCGGCCTATTGCCTCGTGAGGAAGGAGTTTAAAACCTATTCCCCTGGAATGCTGGGTAATGTAGTTCTTGTGCTCCTTTCACTCCGAAATAAGTGTAGTTGTGCGCCAGAGACGGTAAGGCTTGTTTGCAAGTATTTTATTGCTGTTAAGGTAAATTCTTCCAGCGCATCACAAATTCAAAAACATGAACAAAACTGGTGCTTTAACACAAACAGAATGAATTTAGGAATAAAGTCAACTTAAAGTAGAATTCAGCTTTACTTCTAGGAAGTTTGACTCAGCTCTGCCCCAAGAGGTCATTCCCATTTAATGCAGCCTCTTTACATGCACTGTTACGTTCACAGTGGGAGCTTACTTCAGGTGCAAATAATTAAAGCTTGCAAAGCATGGCAGCAAAAACAGCTCCGTTGTATTCAACTCATACACGGCACAACCAGTTTCTTCATTCTGGTATTTCCATACAACAAATGGAACAATCCATACTATCACAGTCAGGTAAGTCAGAATCAGTTTGCATTAATTCCTCAGACTGTATAGAATTAGTATCTTCCTTCAGTATCGGCTGTCTGCTTGCTTTTAGCTTTAAAAACTCCTTAAAATCCTGGAGAAGCAATTCAGCCTGTTGGTTGCTAGATAAGCAATTGTCAGCAGCTATTAAGCTTCTCTCTTGGTCAGCAATGTTTCCCTTCCCCCCTCTCAGGCTAAATAAATCAGGGTAACATTTAGGCTCTCTCAGCAAGGCTTCAAATATAGGAGAATTGAGTTTACCTTCACTCTTGTAACTCCTAGGGAAACTGCTTACTTTTTGCCAAGCCCCTCTCGTCCTAGGTGGCTCAGACGTCTTCCAGCTGTGAGGGTTCCTGTGCCTCTCTGGCCCAAACTGTATTCCCAAGAATGAGTTTTCTTTCTCACTTGCCTGCCGTGGAGGCTTCCTCTTCCAGGGCTCTGCCTTCCTCCAGGAGTCTAATCCAGGGCTAGGTCCACTTTCCTCAGAACTTTCATTCACCGCCTCTGAAAAGATCCTTGCAGGTCTTCTTCTGTTACCAGGCTCACACGTACTACCATACTGCTTCCTGGTCTTCCATTCACTCTCTGACTCACTCTCAGCTGACACTCCCAATGTCCTTCCACAGCTCGTCCTCTCACAGGTGCTTTGCTCTGAGGTCCTCTGCTCAGAGTTTCTAGTGCAGCTCTGTGCACTACTCCTGCTGCTTTGGCTCAGTCCTTTGCTGCTCGCCTTCTCTCTGCACTCTTTCCCTCTGCTCTCACTGCTCTCTTTAGCAAGGTCATACTCCGGTTTAAAACGAGGTTCTCTTCCTGACACGCCCCTTCCAAGCATTGGGTGTGCCCATTCAGGACTGCACGACTCCTCCCCTGGGCTGGTATCCATGCTCAGCTCAGCAGAACGGAGTCTTTCTTTCTTTCCAGTATTGTCAATCTGGCGTAAATCCTGTTGCACTTCAGGATTTGCAACGGTCTCCCTTGCCTCAGGAGGACGCTCTTCACCACAGTACATTAAACTGCCTTGATCAACTGTATTCACTTTTCTGATACTACAATGATACCTTAAAATGATTTTAGTAAGACCTGTCTATTCCATATTGCTGTATTACTTTAAACATATAAAAAAGGTGCTTGCATTCCAGATATCCACCAACCTTTTTATGACAAAGTATCAGTTTCATGCTTGTTTTGAACTGTAAGATTCAAGGTAATTACTTTGCCTTGTTAAGCTCTGTGCTGATGAATGATGAACAGGACAGTAACATCATAGGTGCTATACTATTGGATTTTAGAATAAATTCACCTGTTTTTCTGTATTTGAATTTTACGTGTTGGTGTCCAGAGAAAAAGTGTACTTTGTTTTGAAAGTTTTTTTAAAATTTCAGTTTCAGGAGTACAGTATATTATAGCACTGTGAGATACAAATCTTTTTCTCTATGCATTTGCACTTTGTTACCAAATATACTTGTAGCAGTACATTATGTAGAGGTCCAGTATACACAGCAATTATAAGATGAGTAAATATTTTTATTTATTTATTTTTTTTGCCACAATTTTTGAAAGAGGCTGATCTGAAATTGCTTTGTTCCCAAGTATATAGAGCACATTTAGCGGAAAGATGGAACTAAGTTCCCAGAAAATATGAGACTATTTGTAAAGTTGGTTACAAATAAAAACAATAACATTAACTTTAGTTGATTGGATAAAACTAAATCTTGCTTGTCCGCAATGATCCAAGAGAGGTTTGAGAAAATGAATGAGAGAGAGATGGAGGGGCAGAAGGTGAGGCGACAGCCTAGGAAAAAGGCAATAAACATGCTACTCCAAGTGTGATGATCTGGGCCACCAGAATTCTGACTGCTCTAAGACTCCTCGAGGACCCACAAGGCCTGAAGAATATGAATCTTGTATGTTTATGCCTCTGAAGAGACATGAATAGGCAGGGGAGAGTAGGCCAAGAAGAACCTGAGGAAGCATCGCCATGAGGCACAGCCACAAATGCCTTGCAGGCCAAGAAGAACCTAAAGTCGCCATGAGGCCCAACCACAAATGCCTTGTACCCTCTTAGGTCTCTCACCTCAAAAGAATCTCTTTTGACACCATAATTAATGAGTACGTTACACAAATCCTTGTGGACACTGCAGTTTCAAGATCAGTCCAAGTATTTTTTAAGTTTCCTACAGCACTCTCACTGGGAGCAAGGTATACGATAAACTCTAGTCATACATGAGAGATATGTTAGGAGCCATATTTCTTTCTATTGGAATTGATGTTATAAAATGTTGCAAAATAATAGTTTTATATTATAGATTGTTTAGACAGTTGCTATTTAGAATGAGCACCTATGCCAATTTAGAACTGCACCAATTAAGTTAGTTTACAACAATACTACGTTTCTAACAGTTGTTTTAGCAGCCTTGCCAAATAAGGATACATTAGTATGGTATAAAACACATGAGAAGGACCTATGGATGTAGTTGGTGGAATGATACAAGTGGTGAAAAAGTGTTGGGAGGGGTGAAGTGGTATATTAAGAGGAAAGACTCGGATGGACAGTAAACTGATGAAGGTAATGTAATGATTTGAAGTGATGTAACTGGCTAATGAATATATAAAAAAAAAAAGAATGATGAGCACTTTATTCAACTATGCCGTCTCCAGAATCTTCAATTTAGGAAGTCATCTAAGCCCCAACACAATACTCAACAATTAGAAATAGACACCTGGAGACAGGCTACGTGCACCTTGCATCCTGATGAGCTTTGGAAAAACCCACACTGACCATGTGGTACTTCCAGATGCTTTTTTTTTGCCTTACTTTTCCTCTGTATGTCCTGGCCAGGCATGCAGAGGCAATGGGGGATAAATTGATGACAAATTCTCACAAAAATTGGTATAATTCTAAAAACTTGCCAAAATCACAGAACATGTGTGTGCAACTTGTCTGATCTGTAAGCATCAGTCAAGGGCATAATGGAATATTTCCCACCAGCAAAGGAATCTCCGGTGATAGTGGATCAAGGAGTGGAAGGAGGATCCGCTGACTCCCCAGTGACGAGGCCCGTATACCGTTCTGCTAGCCACCCCCATGGCCATCAAGGTAGCTGAGGTTGCTCCGTGGATTCATCACACCCGTGTCAAGGCCGCTGCACCAGAACCTGCTCCAGCCTGGACTGCTGTCATGATTCCAAACCAGCCCCTGTATCTGAAACTTAAAAAAGGACACTTCTACTCAAAGATTGATTTCGTTGAACAACTGACAGATTCTGTATTGCTTGTACTGCCTGAGACTGACCTACCTCACATTCTAGACCAGGATGAATAGAGGTGCCTTAGTTCTACTGTTACCCCTATCCTTCACTGTTCTCTCACCTCCACCCTCGACACCTTGGTAGAACGCAAGATGGCTACCTCTGTTATGGCCCTGACCCAATATACCCCTCTGCGGCTTGCCTCCAGTAATACTGCCCTCTACCGCCCCTGGCGGTTGAGGTCTCACTTAAAAAGGGGGGAGTGAGGCAGCCAGGGAGATAGCTGTGTGTAACCCTTCCCCCAAGCCATGAGATTTTACATAATGATCAGCTTGCTAAGAGAAGACATAGAGGCTTCAGTAGGCACCTCCCCCCCAGGCCTGAGCTACAGTGAAACAGACCTGAGCACAGTACCCTTTCACCTAGAAACCAGCAGACCAGAGCATACCAGTTTGGAAAGGTCACTCAGGAATGCTTTATGATAACCCACTCTTCCCCCCAGGGGCTACTGATTGGTGGACAGGGGATACCTGAGACAAATGAGAAGGTAGAATGACTTTTCAAAATGTACTGTATATAAGGCAATGTATGACGTCCTTCGGGGCCAGATCTTTGTGGAGGGTGCCGGCTCTCTGTCTGGGCCTGTGTGCACATTAAAGATCCTATTTGCATACTAGTCTGTCTGTTTTCTTTCTGTGGGTGATGTGAGAGAGAGAGCATTTTCAGCTGTTTGGCTGCAACACTAGCACATGTGAAAACTTCCCTTCTTACAATAAGAACAATCCATTGGTGTTACATCACACTCAATTTCTGGCACACACAAATCTACTTGCATATCTTCCTGTATTGCAAGTTGTCTATCCCTCTCTGGACTTTCAATAGCAGATTCAAGCTTACTGTTTGGAAGAAGCTTCTGGAGTTCCCTTACAAGCTGCTTTCCTGGAGAAGGATTAGCTATGCTTTGAGAATAAGCTCTTCTATCCTGAAACAGTTGCCTTAGCTTTTCAATTATGTTCAGGTCTGTCTCACTGCCTTTGGCTGGGTTCTGGTTATCAGCATTTGTAATAGCTTTCACCCACCTTCTGGCAGCTCGGGTTCCTGGAGCACTCTGCTCTGCACTCTTTCTCAGTTCATTAGCAACGTCCTCAGCTAAGCTCCTGCTGGACTCTGAAGCAGACACACCTTTTACAAAAGAATTGCTTTCTTTGTTGCTGGAACCAAATTTCCCCGTGGAGTAAAACCTTCCAGGCCTCCCTTCTCTGGGCTTCCTTAAACCAGGTTTCTCCTTTGAACCCTCTGGCTTCAGTGCTCCCTCTGAACACGATCCTGGCCATGAGCTTCCTGCTCTCCCTGAGCCTTCTGTCTACTCTGACCTCTCAGCTCTCCCTGGACCTTCTGGAGTCTCTGAACCTTCAGCTCCCTCAGATTCCTTTGCTCCTCCAGATCCCTTTGACTTCAGTGACGCAGGTTTAAAAAGGTGCTTTCCAGCCACCACACCCTGCTCTCTACACACGTGTTTGTTATGAGAGCTCAAACCTGTCCCTACGTTAGGGCTTGGGCGGGGCTCTGCCTCAGCTAAAGCATGCTTCTCTAGTTTGTTTGTATTTTGAGCTCTCTGGGAACTTTGCCTTTCTCCTGTCTTAAAGGTGTAGTCCCTATTTTCCTCTATTTCCATTTGCTCACTACAGCTCACATTGTCACAGTAAATAGGACCGTACCTAGCCCTGTGCAAGCGGTGCAGTCGCACAAGGCGCAAAGGCTTGGGGGGCACATTTCGGCTGTATGCTGTTGCCCTGCTGCCACTGGCAGGACAATAGCAGGCAGCCAAAATGCCCCCACATGACCTTTTGCAGCACTTTAAGCAGGTCTGGTCCCTCCCTCCTCCGACGCGATTTCACAGCAGGGAGGGACAGATCTGCCTAAAGTGCCAGTACCATTCAGATTGGGCACATGCTCTCCTCCTCCTCCCCATACCTCCGTCCAGCGCTGCCTGCTCTTTCCCTGTTGCCAGTGCTGCTATGAAAAAAAAAACAGAGGGAGGCAGCAGCAGGGAAAGAGCAGGCAGTGCTGGATGGAGGTATGGGGGGAGAAGGGGGGAATGCGCCCAAGCTGCAGGTCGCACAGGGCACAATTGCAGCTTGTTACGGCCCTGTGTGCAAACATCTTGCATTTCCTCCATATAATCTAATTGGCTTTTTATTATTATTATTATTATTACTAAGCATTTATAAAGCGCTGCAAGATACGAAGCACTGTACAAACATAAAAAGAGACAGTCCCTGCCCGTTAGAGCTCACATTCTAGTCAAGACAAAATATGAAATAAATTAGATAATACAAATAACAATTAACAAGACAAGAACAAATGTTTATGGAGAGAACAAGAAAGGACGAGTTAGGAACAAAAAGCAATAGTGAAGAAATGGGATTTCAATTTGGATTTGAAGATGGCCAGGGAGGAGGCTTGGCAGACAGAAACAGGTAGAGAATTCCAGGAAAAGGGTGCAGCCAGTTGAAAGAAGCGAAGTCTAGAATTAGCAGTACGAGTAAAAAACATAGATAAACGAAGACAATTAGATGAGCAGAGTAGGCGAGAGTGGGTGTAGGTAGAGATGAGGGATGAAAGGTAATGAGGGGCAGAAGAATGAATACATTTATAGGTTAGAAGGAGGAGTTTGAACTGGATATGGAAGCGGATGGGGATGGGGAGCCAGTAAAGTGACATGAGGAGAGGAGTAATGTGTGAAAAATGAGACTGACAGAAAATCAGACGAGCTGCAGAATTTTGAATAGACTGGAAAGAGGTGGTTAGCAGGGAGGCCAGCAAGGAGAAGGTTACAGTAATCAAGGCGGGAGGTGATTAAAGAGTGGACAATCAGTTTAGTAGTGTTATCAGAGAGAAAGGGGCGAATTTTGGAGATATTGTAAAGAAAGAAATGGTATGTTTTAGCAATGTTTTGTACGTTCTTATACTTTTGCGAATAAGGAACGAAAAAACCATTTTGAATAAAAACGAATAAAAGGGGTATGTACTGCATGGGAGCAAGTGGAATTTCCCTCTTCCTCCTGCGGTTTATGCCTGACAAAAATTAAATTGGTACTGTCTAAGGGGATTAAGGTGTTCTTCATGTTTTGATTCTACTTTGTTGGAATACCGGTTAGCTGGGTCTTGTATTTTGCTTGATTACATGATAGTAGGCAGCATGTCTAATACCTCCTGTATTAAATACCTTGCTATGTCTAGCAGGTCCCCTGTCCTGCACAGTACTGTCTCTAGTGTTCTAGAGATAAACAAGTCCCCTTATGAGTCCAAACCTCGTGTCTTAGGTAGGGCAGCCACTACTGGGGGGGGGGACCCAATATGCTACCTCTGTGCCCGTCTTAGAGAGAGTGAACAGTGCATAAGGGCTGCAGGAATTTTTGAGGAGGTTAAAGCCAAAAGGTACCAGGATGCTGTGAGTGAGGATAGGAAGCAATACTAGACTGCAGCTGACTCTGGTATTCAGTGTAATAGGAAATGCCAAATTAGCAGGCCAAATGAGCCTGGATGTAGGGGTAGATGCTAGAGAAATTCAGTGTAACTACCTTAAAATGTTGTTGTTCTGTAGGTCATGCGCCGCAAGGATATGTACATTTGTTTCATTTTACAACAGGAAAATTATGATAATGCATAGCAATATTTGTACAGCAGTTAAAATAATAATAGGGTGAATACAAACATTAAAGACATGATCAGCAGTAGGTGAGTAACCAAATAACAATTCCCACACAGACACATGAGCATCTTGTAGCAAGTGTCCAACAATTTGTTGAATGTGTCCATTCTCATAAGCGATGGTGTGATTCACTTCAGTGGATGTTTTAAGGTGATCAATATAGGCATGGAGTTCTGTAAAGTTGAGCAGTTTATGTAGTGTCTCTTCTCCCATGCCAAGTGGTAATGGATGCACAGCATATGAGAGAAAGTCTGGAATGTCCATAGAGTCATTGGTAACCAGCGGTGTGGAATAAGTTGTCCCGTTAATGGTGATGGAGACCAGTGGTATATGACTGTACCAGGTATTGTTTGGTAAATAGTTTGAACTGTAGAACAAAGTGTTCTTGGGAAGGTGAATGTCATGCATTCTGGGAGCAATCGAAAAAGAAACATTCTAGGGAAAGAACAGATGAAAACAAAAGTGTCCAGCTCCAAGGTAATACAAACTGTGTGAGGTAGTCAGGGAATATGAGAGCTTAACAGTCAGGGAGCAAGAGGAGGAATTGTTCCAGCAGGAGGTGTCAGCCTCTTTAAACTGGTGAGGTTGACACTTGAACTGAAATGTAGTCTGCTCACACAAACTGGGGTCCATCGGCTTGAATGAAGTCCAGGTGTCGTCCAGTGGCTGCACCCATGTGAGATGGTCCACAGGATACATAAGCATATTATCAAACTGCACCACAATATTAACAATAGGATAAATAACTGTGTGTTGTCCTGACCATGGGATCAAAGTACAGATAGAGCAGCCTTGTGGTGAACAAATGGGAACACTAACTGTCCACCAATCAAGGTTCAATGGTATAAACTGGTGCCCTCCAAAAATGACGAGAAATCCAGCTAGGCAAGATCACAGTCAAAATGACCCTTCATACAATTCTATCAATTAAATTATCTAATTTATCTTTTTTTCTTTTTTTCTTATTGTTTTATATATAAAACCTTCACATAACAACTTTCAAAAGAGAACTAACATGCGCAGGTCTCAGACTAACACTGGCAGCGCTTTTCTACTTGAATGAAAAAGCAGCCTGCCTTCTCGCATCAATGACCCTTAACGCGCTTGTTCGTTCTTAAAAGAATTGTAAATTGCAACAGTCTTTGCCAGACTATTTCTGCTGTCTTATGTAACAGAAACTTGTTCACTTTTTGTTGTTTTTAGAAAATAAGATTGTGCTTATCTTTGAAACGTGGTTTGTGATCAATCTCCCCGACGCCACCAAAGGGGTACCGCACAACTGCGTTTCGTGTCCTTCCTCAGGGGGGGATAGATTATACCACAGCACGATCTGTAAAACAACCAAGAGGGTTAATACAACTTGCCAGTAGAACTTTTTACCTGCAGACTGTATTCTCCGTTTAGAAAATCTACCTTCTAAATCGCGGTCTTCTATTCTATGTGTAATCAAAACTTGCAAAATTCCAGCTTGATTCATTGATTTGCAAAGGAACGCCGCACATGCGAGACGTCCCTCCGCTAGAGATTTAAATGCCAGTGATGTCATAAAGTGTCCACCAATCATCAAGCATCTTAGGGGTATGGTGAAAACATGTGACTTCAATATACTAATGAAGACAAATGTCAGGCTATTAAACATGGTTACGGAAGAGTGTAGCAATTTTACATATGCTGGGAGAGTTTATGTTTTGAGACATTCAACCACATGTTGCACTGATCATGTCGTCTATGCAATTCGTTGCCCCTGTGGGCTTTTGTACATAGGAAAGACAGAACGTCCATTCAAGATTAGGATGGGGGAACATCGCAGCAAATTAAGATGTAAAACATTAGAAGCTCCAATAGTGGCTCACTGCATTACTAAAGGCCACCGTTTTGAAGAGCTGCGCTGCTTCATCATTGATGAAATTCTGTCAGGACGGAATGGCCACTCCCGAGCAAAGACTTTGTTAATCCAAGAACAACAATGGATTTTTAAATTGGCTACTATAGGCAGGGGCGGTTTGAACAATTCAATTGATTGGCGAGCTTGCATATGAGGTTTAATAGCCTGACATTTGTCTTCATTAGTATATTGAAGTCACATGTTTTCACCATACCCCTAAGATGCTTGATGATTGGTGGACACTTTATGACATCACTGGCATTTAAATCTCTAGCGGAGGGACGTCTCGCATGTGCGGCGTTCCTTTGCAAATCAATGAATCAAGCTGGAATTTTGCAAGTTTTGATTACACATAGAATAGAAGACCGCGATTTAGAAGGTAGATTTTCTAAACGGAGAATACAGTCTGCAGGTAAAAAGTTCTACTGGCAAGTTGTATTAACCCTCTTGGTTGTTTTACAGATCGTGCTGTGGTATAATCTATCCCCCCCTGAGGAAGGACACGAAACGCAGTTGTGCGGTACCCCTTTGGTGGCGTCGGGGAGATTGATCACAAACCACGTTTCAAAGATAAGCACAATCTTATTTTCTAAAAACAACAAAAAGTGAACAAGTTTCTGTTACATAAGACAGCAGAAATAGTCTGGCAAAGACTGTTGCAATTTACAATTCTTTTAAGAACGAACAAGCGCGTTAAGGGTCATTGATGCGAGAAGGCAGGCTGCTTTTTCATTCAAGTAGAAAAGCGCTGCCAGTGTTAGTCTGAGACCTGCGCATGTTAGTTCTCTTTTGAAAGTTGTTATGTGAAGGTTTTATATATAAAACAATAAGAGAAAAAGAAAAAAAGATAAATTAGATAATTTAATTGATAGAATTGTATGAAGGGTCATTTTGACTGTGATCTTGCCTAGCTGGATTTCTCGTCATTTTTGGAGGGCACCAGTTTATACCATTGATTATAACCCTCTTGAGAATTCGACCTAAACTACTCGTATAATCACCAATCAAGGTTAGCTATAGAAAATTCAGGTATTTTGGTACTAGACATATGGATGAGAGATGGTGGCCAATGTCCTAACTTGGCAGTGATCAGAATTTCCTTTAGTATAGTAATAAGCTCGATCTGTACTTGATCACAGGCAAGAGCCCAGGAAATATTCTTTCCCAATCTATATTCTGCATGTGCTAAGGTAACAATTTTCTGTTCTATAATGGGAGATATAAGAGCAAAGGTATCTACAACTACATTGGACAGTTTAGAGGAAGCTTCATTAATAATATGTTGTGAGGTAAAACCATCAGCAGCATGCTGAGCAGTGGATCCCATTTTATTACGGAGCACCTCTATATCAATTATATTAAGGGCACCCAGTGCAGTCCCTGTGCCACCTAAAATTGTATCAATTAATTCACGCTTGTGTCGAAATTGCTTGGCTCGGGGTGTTACTGACTGCATATCAAACCAAGTATTGAGCATTTGTATGTGGTTGGCAACAAACTGAGAGCAATTTGGATATTTGTGAGTAACTAGAAACAATTTGGGAAATAGATGCCAAGTAAGAAAATGGTATTCCACATCATATAAAACATCGTGTGGTGCATCATATTTAATCTGAAAGGGATGTCCTTCCTGAAATGGGTGGATATCAGAAAGGTAGAGTACAGGAGGAGCAGAAGTGGTGGGAGGGGTGGGATGAGGGGTGGTAGGTAAACAAGATACATCCAAAAGGAATGAAGTCTCAGTGATGTGCTGTTGATCACTCACAACCCATGTATAAGTTATTTTCCAGGTACCTCTGTCCTGACAGGAGATATTGTACAAAATCAAAGCAGGAGGACCTAGAAAGTAATGTTCTGGAGGTGCCCTCAATTCTTGTGTCCTTTCTAGAGACGTGGAAACTGGTGGCTCCCACTGTACTTGTGTGATGTTTAATGAATAGAACACTGGCTTGTCCTGTACGGAACAGAAACTCAGGATGACCAGATCCTTTCCTTCTGGGAAAGGTGGGGGTATTTCTTGATAGCGATATGCCCCACCTGTGGAGTTAGCCCAGCCAATCGTGCATATTCGGATGATAGTTCCTGTAATGAGACTGGGGTAGACGAGAGCAGATACCAGAACAACAGGAAACCGAGACATAATAAAAGCTAACTTGTTTCACTCTACTAGGGAGTAAACTAATGCTCCCCACTTATACTATGTAACAACAAAACAAAAAATAATAATAATTTTTACTACTTATTTACATTTATTTTATTTATTTATTTATTTATTAACAATTCTTATATACCGCACTATTAGACATCAGCGCGGTTTACATTGAACAGAAAACATCCGACAATTTACATATGTCTAGTCATTACATTTAACAGGAAGTATAAACTTGGCAAATAGGGGAAACTATATACAAAGGTGTGTTATCTGACAAGAGATATCATGGTTAACTATATACAAAGGTGGTACAACAGTACATGGAACTGTTTGTATTTACATTGTGCAATTGGCCTGTTGCGATGGTCTGTCTGTCTGGCCACTCCTGCTATTCACCTGGGAGTTATTTTCTGCGCTGTCATTGAGATATTTAAGGAAGAGGAAATGTTTCAATGACTGTACATAACTATTAAACACATGTCAACTATACAGCAGAAGTAAATAGTTACCGTCCTCAAGCAACTTTTGTTCAGAAAGCAGCTGTCCGTGCTGTCTTCCGGTGGTATCTGAAAACAAAGACTGATAAAATACGTATTACCCATATGGTTTCAACTGGGTGATGTGTTTCCAATACTGCTGGTTGTCGGGCATTAGGATTTGTTATAGGCTTGGGCCTAAGGTATCAGTAACTAAGTATGGTCCTTCCCACTTTGCAGTTCCAAAGGGGGAGGTTTGGTCTAGGTCTCAGAATCATCACTTTACTCCCAACCTTGAGGGGCCTTAAATCAGAACCTTTTGCATGTACCTCCTGCAAATAATCTCTAGCTTTTTCTGTGTTAGCTAGCACAGTGGTCTGAATTTCTTTTAGATGTTCTTGCAGGGTGATTCATTGGTGAGAATTACAGTCTGGTCCTCTGGAAGAAAAGGACTCAGCATATTTTCCCACCGTTGCATTGGCCTTCCCATTAAGGCTTCATAGGGTGCAAAACCTGTGGATTTACAGACATTAGCTCTGATACGCATAAGGACTAAAGGGAGCACCAGATCCCAATTTTTCCCGGTCAGATTAAGCATAGGGCTGAGGTGGGCCTTAATTGTTTGATTCATTCTTTCTACCTGCCCTGCTGCCTGTGGATGGTACGGAATGTGGAGTTGTTGTTCTATGCCTAGAAAATCAAACAATTCCTCAATGAGCTGAGAAACAAATGCAGGACCATTATCAGAATCAATAGTCTTGGGAATGCCCCAGCGTGTAAAAAATTGCATAGTTAGGATTTCTGCAGTGGTTCGAGCAGTTTGATCTGGGACAGGGAATGCTTCTACCCAATGAGAAAAGGAATCAACAACAGTGAGTAAAATTCTATTTTTCCCAGCTGTTAATGGGAGAGGGCCCACATGATCTATTTGCAATCTCTCAAATGGGCCACGAGGAGGTGCTCTCATTAACTGTCCCCTTCTCTTTTTAGGTTGCCTCCCAAATGAAGCACAGATTATACAGGAGGAAACATGAACCTGTATATCATGTTTCATTTCTGGCCACCATACCAACCTATTGAGGATAGTCTGCATTTCTTCTGCTTTAGGGTGTCCCATAGGAACTGCACCATGAACCCAATGCATCCATTCTTTACCTCGAGCTCTAGGGATAGCTATAACCAAGCCTTCCTCTCTTTTTGCACATAGAATGTCTTTCTCTATAGCGAGTGTGAGAAAGGGTGTGTGCTGATATAGGTTATCTGGGGTGTCCTGCACAAGCTTCCTCAAATTGGAAAGCTCAGGGTCCTTTGTCTGCAGTGCTACAAAGTAATCTGGTGGTATTATCTGATCGTAATCTGTGGAACGTGTAGCAATAGCAACCATGCGTGTCTGCTCATACCAGGGCCATATGAGGCCTACATGGCATGCTTCCTTGGCTAGTGAGTCTGCTAATGTGTTTCCTTTCACTAAAGGGCCTTTCTTCCTATGTGCCTTTACTTTAACTAAATGTACTCTCTGAAACTTCTCACTCAGTTCTTGTGCCATAGTCCACAGTGATGAATTTTTCACTGTGGACCCATCCGTAGATTTAAATTTATTTGCCAGCCACCAGGGTAACAGGGCAATGGCACTTTTAAAGACATAATCAGAATCTAAAATGATTTGTATTTCTGGGTGTGAATCCTGATATTGTTGCATACAAGCTACAAAAGCAGCCAGCTCACAGTACTGTGCTGACGCTGACCCACAGGAATACTGTCTCTGCAGTACCACTTGGTTATTTGGGTCCAATTGTACAATTGCAAAACCTGCTAGTCGCCTGCCTCCTTCACATTGGCTACTACCATCAATATATACTGTAGGAAGAAAAGGTGAAATTTTGTCTAGTCCCAGTTCCCTAAAGATCATGTGATTAGGGGCACTGGGTGAGGACTGACAGTCATGAGGTTGCCCCTCCAGCAAGATTCCAGCCACTTGCATGTTAGGTTCTTTCAACAATTCAAACTTTACATTCTGTGCTTGTAACATGAGAGTCCACTGGACTATTCTCTCAGTCCTAATCTTGCTACATGCTAACTTTCCCTCTACAATGAATTTGAGGGGGGTGTGATGGCTGCATATGTATGTGGTTTGAGCACCAATGATGTATGTAAATTTCTGCATAGCAGCATAGGAAGCCAGTACATGTTTTTCACAGTTTCCCATTTTGAGTTCAGGAGAAGTGAGAACTCTGGAACAGAAGGCAATAGGGTGATCTACTCCTCCTAGGCGTCGTGTTAGAGCTGCACCTATACTGTTCTCTCCAACTACAGGGTACAGGAAAAAATGTTGTGTGTGATCTGAGTGTGCCAGAACAGGAGCAGAAGTCAGAATGTGCTTTAATTTAGTTACAGCTTCTGTATGTTCTTCCTCCCAAACATAACTTTTACTTTTTAGCAGGGAGTAAAGTGGAGCTGCCACTTCCGCATAATTGTGCATGAAGTCACGACAGAAACCAGTGAGCCCTAGAAATGACTGGAGTGATTTCTGATCTGTAGGAAGTGGAAGTTTCTAAATCAGCTCTATCCTCTGAGAATCTACAGATTTACCATCCTGGCCAATAGTAACCCCTAAAAAGGAAACCTGTGATTTGCACAGTTGAGCCTTGGCAGGATTAACTTTAAGACCAGCTTGTAAGAGGGCTTTTAAAACTTCTCTTACATGATTCCAGTGTACAGCTTCATTCTCAGACTGAATCAGAATGTCATCTACATACTGAATTATATTATCTCTGCAAGACAATAGTGACAGGGCTTCCTGCATGTATTTATGAAATATTGAGGGGGAATCCTTATATCCCTGTGGAAGCACAGTCCATGCATATTGTTTATTCAGCCACTGAAAGGCTGTTTTGTACTGGCATTCAAGGGCCAGGGGCAGACTCCAAAACCTATTGGATATGTCTAAAACAGAGAAAAATTTACATTTGGGATTCAGTTTAGAGATCATTTCAGGGTATGAGGCTAGTACGGGCACTACAGATTTTGGATCTTGATTCAGGGCACGGAAGTCCATAGTGAGCCTGAAGGAACCCCCCGGTTTAACTATCGGCCAGGCTGGTGAATTGCATGTGGAAGAAATAGGTCTAATCAGACCCCTCTCCTCCAGTATCTTCACAATTTTAGTCACTGGTTCTATAGCCTGATGAGGTACTGGGTATTGTTTCTGTGGTGGAGGATCCTTGCCTTCCAATAGTATTTCTGTGTGCATTTTCCCACAATCTAACTTGTCTTGAGCCCAGACCGGAATATCAGCCACCTCTGAGGGAATTACACACAGATCATACTGCTGAGCTGCCTTGGTGCACTGAGTTGCTAACTGCATGGGAATGACTTCATGCACTAAAGTTTTAGAAGCACTTGAAGTTCCTGAATACTGCCACAATTTAAGATTAGCCATATCCACCACCAGATTTAACTGGTTGAGAACATCAATTCCAATTATTTCTTTTGGTGTGTTCACTATAGTGGAGGCAGTGGTTTCCAACATTTCCTTATTTTGTTCACTGTGCACAGGGATACCCCATTTAACTGGGATAGCCACACATTTGGAAGCTGTGTCATTAATTCCTTGAATTTCATAAATTTCCATATTTTTCTGATCTGCAGTGGGAGAAGCTCTGTTAGTAAAACTAATTTCAGCCCCTGTGTCAATCAAAGCTAGTTTATCCTGACCCCCTATTCTACTGATAACATTGGGGCGTCCACAAGAGTCCAGTATCAAGGATGTTACAAGCCTTAAACTGTATTCTGGGCCTGTGTCTGTTTCATCATCCAGAGGCTCTGGAATTGAGTCCTCTGCTGAGAGAACGGAGGCAGGCTGGGCTATGAAGGCTTGAGACATTTTGATATCTGAACTCAAGAGGTCAGGACATCCCTATGCACTAGCCTTGTGTTTGTCCTGAGCTGCTTGTAAATCCTGTTTTAATTTATCTAGTTCTACTTGCAGTATGTGTTTGTCCTGTTCCCATTTAATTTTCTCCTTTTCTAGTCCATCTCTCTGTGCTTTGAGCTCTTGAAAGGGGATGTAACCTGAGGAATTTCTAAAAGTACCTCTGCTTTGTCCTCTCCAAGGTGTCTGTCCCCTGTATCCTTTGTCTGTGTTTTTTGTGTGTTGGGAGGATCCC
Source organism: Ichthyophis bannanicus (assembly GCA_033557465.1). Lineage (NCBI taxonomy): Eukaryota > Metazoa > Chordata > Amphibia > Gymnophiona > Ichthyophiidae > Ichthyophis > Ichthyophis bannanicus. Next base: position 129,652,082 of record CM066031.1, read on the forward strand.
TCAGCTTGCCACTTCCGTACTTCTGATACTGTAATGACCTGCGAGGGCTGGGTCTTCCAAACAGACCCAATTCTGAGCATTAAAGTACCAAAAGGGGTTGCTTTAGGGTCTTCAGAAAATAACAGAAGGTGTTTTGTAATCTCAGGGGATAGCAATTCTAATAAAAATGCCTTATGCATGCTTTCCCCATAATCTTCTGCATTGGGCCAGGACTCCTGCTCATTAAGAACTGCTTTTAAAATCCAGGCTCTATATGCAAACTCTTCCAGTGTATCATTTGGTAGAGGTGAAATAATTTTAAATACTTGCATTGGGGAACAGTGAAATAGTTTCTCAATGCCGCTTTTAACCAACTGGTATGGGTGAGTGAAAGAGCCAACTTTATAATAGTGTGGCCCCAGAGCCAGATGCATAAGTCTATCAAAGTCTGATTGTTTTCTTCTGTATTTCCTTAGACCCCATTGAATCAGAATATCAGTCACCCATTTACACCAGTCATTAACATTAAAAGGCATAGGGTCAATTTTCTCAACTATTTTTTCCATGTCTCTGTCTTTTAAATTGTCCTGCAGCATCACGTTAACTGGTGCTCTGAGTTCAGTACTGGGTGCCATGTCTAAGTCATCTGAATTATCCTCCTGACACAAATCCTGATTATTGCTCTGTTCGGGCTGAGATAAACTATCAGGGTTTTCTTCCTGTGATTCATCTTTATTTTTCCCATTCCTAAGTCCAGCTATGCATACTTTAGTATTCTTTTGTTTGTCAATAGCTTGTATGCATGGCTGATAGGGTGTGTCATAGGCATAGGGGGCTGAGGGAGAAATGGGCGTATATTTATTCTTTTGTTTCTCAATAGCTTGTATGCATAGCTGATAGGGTGTGTCATAGGCATAAGGAGCTGAGGGAGAAGTGGGCGTATATTTATTCTTTTGTTTTTCAGAGGCCAATTGATCCTTAACGTGCTTCAATCCAAGTTTAAGTGCTTCTAATTGCTCACTAACAGTTATAAAAGAATTTGTGGCTTGGACCACTTGAGTCCTTTGCATAGAGATGCAAATTTGTGCCTCCTCAAGGTCTTTGGTCAATTGGGTACAATGAGAAGTCAGTTCAGTATTGTTCTGTTTCATGCTAATGAGCCCCCTGCACATGCCTTGGATAAAAAGGCATTTTCTTTTATTTGTTTTCTTTTTGAATTCTTGATCATGGTTTAACATTTGTCTTTAAATATTATACCATGATGACTCAGGAAATTCACCTTCAAAGGGACCACCTTTCCTCTTACAGTATGAAACTACAATTTCTTTAAGTTCTTTAAAATCAAAGGCTTCCATATTTGATACTGCAGAAAAGAGTTGGTGCTTATGTTTTTATTTGTTTTATGAGACTATAATAATGTGCAACCTTGGAAGGAGGAATGCTCACTTTTATGAAGAAGTGAGACTTAGAATTATAGTTGGAATGGTATAAATTTTATGGGTGTTCAGTAAAGAGTACTGGCATAAAGACCATGCCTTAAAATTATACCTGAATAAAAAGTGCTTAACACCTTTTTAACAGGGTGGAAGTTTAGGGTGAGGTTATAGTAAGAAGGTTTGTTAGGAGATTAACAGAATTGTCAGATATTCTTGCTCTCACCAAGATATATACTGACAGGAAAGTGAGAAATAAAAAGGAAAACAGACAGGAGGTAAATTAGTGTTACCAAGAAAGATGTATATTGTATTGTATGAGGGAATATTTAACTGTGTAACTCTGTCTTTTCTTAGCAGCTCAAATACTATAGAAAAATCTGTAGCAAGCCTATACATACAAATAAGACAATTGCAAGCCACTCTGTGTAATGTCCTTAAAATTCTAGATTATTACAGAGCCTTTTGACAATAAAAATCTCACCTTGTCTAACCCACAAAACAAATTTATCACTGGAACTTTTCACTAAATAGTGTCTAAGTGTCATCCAGCCTGTCAATTGTAAATGGTCACAAGGACTTTTGATTTTGTCCCACCCTGTCTGAAATCTACTTAATGTATTATACAAAATTATTACTTACCCAACTGGAGATCTGCTGTGAAGTCTGAGATGAGGCCCCAAATGTAATCTTCTTATCTTGTAATCTTCTGGTCTTGTAATCTTTTTGGTCTAGTCTCCGCTTGGTCCTGGGTTCATTTCACAGAGACAGTAAAGTAAGCATCACAAATAAGATAACCAAACAGGTGTGGCTTGGAAACAGGTCTTTATGTAGAAATAGGCTTATTACATAGTGAAGTAAGAGAGAATAGTCTATATGAAAGACTCTGTGTGTGCATGTGTGTGAGAGAGAGAGGCAAGCACATGTGGGTCAGAGCCTCATAGTAAGAAGAATACGGAGAGAGAGAGAGAGAGAGAGAAGTGGGGGAGGGGTGGAGAAGTGATGGTCAGAGCCTCATGGCAAGGTGTGTCCGATGAATAGAGGAAGAGAGAGAGAGAGAGAGGGGGAGGGGTGAAGAGAATTGATTATCAGAGCCTCCTGTCCTTCATGTCCGATGAATAGTGGAAGAGAGAGAGCAAGAGGAAGTGTTTCTGTCCTTTATAGTGAATTCTCTAGCACCTCCCTTTGAGGTCTGCTATTGTTTCTAGCAAGGAGGGGCTGCAGACCAATCTTCTCTAGCACCTCCTTTTGAGGTCTGCTATTCTTGATTTAGCAAGGAGGGGCTGCAGACCCATCTCAACAGGCTTGGAGACTTACATCAACAAGGGGTCAGAGTTAATCTCATCTTGTAAACTGCCCTATTACCTTTGGAGACTGAAATCACCAGAGTAACAAAGCTGCTTGAAATCCAAGGTCTGGGGAGCAGCCATGACACCTGAGTCATGCTGATGTATGCTGACACACATGAGTTCCTACAAGGTGCTGGATTTGTCTCCTCTCTTCTCCTGCCCCTCTATACATGACCTGCACTAGCTGACATCCTAACTCCTCCACTTGTTGGCCCAATGTCCAAACCTCTGCTCCTGAGTTCCTTTTTCTTTCTTTTGTGCTGGCCCTTTGCTTCACAAAATGATCAATGTGTGATAAAATAACATTCCAGTTCTTATGTGGCAATCACACTACTCTCTCTAAAGCCCTCTGCACCTCCGCCAGCAAGCCGGCTTTCGTTATCTGGAAAAATACAGCATGTCCAATTGCATCCCATAAATGCCCAGTTTCACGCTGCCAAGCCTGTTATATTTCACTCACCCACTCATACACTCCTTGTCCTTCTTTCCAAGTCATAGAAGTCACTATCCCAAAATCCTGCACATCTGGATACATGACCCGAACAGCTCCCCACAACCTCTGCCTATATTGAGCTATCCCAGCCCCATCAAACCAGTGATCCTGCAGGGTGAAGCCGGTAAACCTGCCAGCCTAAATACCTTCTCTGTTCTTCCCTGAATTAACCTGGCCAAAATGCCTTTCAGATCACCGAGGGCTTCTGATGTCCTGATTCCTCAAAATTCGCTATCCAAGGGGAAGCTCCTCTCACTAAGGGGGGTAATGTCCTAGCCACATTTTACATATCCATAAAGCTCCATGGTACATATTTTACTAAAGGTGGATTCCCTGCTGCTCCCAGATGCAGGTTTAACACCGAGGGCAGTGCTTTCACTGACAGCCCCTTCTTTTCATATCTTTCCCATATCTCCAACCCTTCTTTCATGTATTTAGAGTCCCACTGCGGGTCCCCCAAACCCCCTACAATGCATTTCCTAGCCAAATCCATATCCCAAGGTTCAAAACTGCCCTGTCTTGGCCACAGAGTGAATTGCGAAGATAGACTCTGTCCACCCTGCCAGACAATCACTCTATTTCCATACATAATACCCACTCTGTGCTTTGTCCTGCACTTCTTCACAAGGGGTTAAATTTGCCCTACACTACATATTCATCTTCTCCTGACTCACTAATGTCTCTAAATCTTGCAGCCACTTATCAGCTGTCAAAGTAACCCTGCTGGACCCCCTCGGGCCTAACAAATTTCTTCCAGTCCCTCTACATTCTATTCATGACTCTGTCTCCTTCTCTCTAATTTAAGGGAGGTGGATTGTAAATCCACATCATATTTGGGCTTCCTAAGATTCTGTATCTCCCTTTGTACCTCTCTGAGCTCCCTCAGTTGTCTCGTCTCCTTTTCCCCTGGGGACAGCTCCACCTTGGTGGATTTCAATATTCGGTCTACCCTCATCCACTGGGATTCTGCTTCTTGTTGAACCCGATTCCTACCCTCTAATCTCTGCAGCTCTCTGGGCTTCCTGAAAAGGAGTCTCTGCTAGCTGAATGGGTGCACTAGGCTACTTTTCCTTAGCTCCCTGAGAGTCTTTTACCGGTGTCTGCACTAGCGGCTGCTGGTCGTCATTGGCCACCAGTCCGCATGGAGCAGAGGAACCCTCCTGACCTGTAAGCACCAAGGTTGTTACTGCCAGGGCATAAGGTGGGGGCAGTGTATTTTTAACCTCCTCCAGCTTCCTAACTTAGCCCAACATTTTAAACACTATATATGTTTGTCTCTGCTTTTTGCTTTTGACTTGGTAGCTTCTATCCAAATCTGGACATCTGCCAGACTGTCACTATTCTTTGAGCCAAATTGTGGCCAGAATTGAGTCAGTCCCTGCATTCCTTTTACCCATTTCCAGTGGCACTCCTTCACCAATTGCTGTGTCTGAAGTCGTCAAAGAATGTGATGACTTCCCGTATGGGCCACCATTGAATGGACCAAGGGGAGGCTAACTCTGTGGGCCAGACAGAATCACCAGATCACCTTCTCCGTGCAAGAGGGGAACAAACTGACACACAGGGAGGACTTACCACCTCTCCCAATAACCACACCTTGTGCAGATTATACTCATACCTGGCACAATATTCTCACAGATTTTCCATACAAAAAGCTCCTTCGTGTCACAGAAGCAAGCATACAAAGAGCATAACAAAACTAACTAAATACAAAGAAAATTGGAGTATTTCCTTCACCATCTTCTTACAAGCAAAACCACTTTTCTTTCTGCTTTTTCTGTCACAGCTATAAACTAATCAAGAGATTTCCTGTCCATTGACAGGTCCTAGCACAGTGAGAAAGAAAGATATATGATTCTAACTATACTCAAAGAAAACTAGCGGAATCCTTTTCACACAGATGCACACAGCACAAAGAATCAGAATCATACACACTCGTTAACAGATATACAGTGAGGATTTGCAGGCCATCTCCTTCTCGGAAGATAGGATGCAAAAGCTTTCTCCCATTATATAGTTTTCTTTTCAAACTAGTCGCTTTGTTTTAACTCCAGGCATCTGGATTTTCTCATCTATTCTTCGTTTTTCCTCTCATGTCTGCACCTCCATTCCTGTTGACCTTTTGTATGCCCGTGTTTGTAACCATTTGCTTGGACCTTTGTCAAATTTATTCCTTGTTATCTGACTTTTTTCCCACTTTACCTGATTTGTTTTCCCTTCTCTCATTTTCAAGAAATACAGGAAATATATCTCGTTAGCTCCCCATGTGCTGACAACTATACTAGGGGCCATTTGTTCTTCTTCATGCTAAGCTGGCATGTTTATTTCTTGTGATGCCTTCTCTCTGTGTGCCCTGTAGATAAATGCGGGGTTTTTTTCACATTTCTTCCATCTGATGTCTCCTAATACCTCTAGCAACTCATGGAGCACATGAAATGCAAATGCCAGCATTTTGGACAACATTTTAGATGTTCTGTGTTAACCCTTTCACACTGGCTCTCACGCCTGGCACTTGGTATTTGTAGACCTGCATTACACTGCATATAAAATACAGCAGAAGAAAACAAATGAAAATATCGCAAAACCTCACGCTGTCTGAATACTGAGGCCAGAAGAAGAGGCACCAGGGGTTACTATTGTCTCACTTAGAACCACATTGGGTGTCTGAGTTTTGTGGCACTTTGGGTTTAAATTTGGATCTTGAATGGCAGGTCTTTCTCTAATCTGTGACATTTCATTATTACCTGATGCTCACTTTTAAATACTGGGTAAGGCTGGAAACAGCAGCCAGAGGGCATTAGGGACATATTTGACCAGGTGAAAAGTGGTATAAAAGCACAGCTAAATAAATAATTATTTAGGGCAACATCTCATCCAAGGCGTAAGAGCATATTTTTCATAAGTTTGTGGAACATTCAGAGACTCCTGAATATCTAATATTATTTTCCTTCTGGAAGCCAAAAATCCTTTGGTTGAATTCATTCCACCAAAACTATTTTGGTTCATTGTACATGTTTACAGTCCTACTGCACTGAAAGGATCATTTACAAAACTGTAAGCCAAGTAGGATGATAAGATGAGGTCTTACATCATTCTTACACAGCGAGAGAGGTCAGAGCACGTTTGCCCCTCCCGCAGCCTTCTCAGCCCATCCGGGGCCTTGCAGCACACTATAAAAACAGCTGCACGCTGCCGGGAGTCCCTCTCCGCCTCCGGACACCACCGCATCAGCATCGGACCCCGTTCCTGCACAGCGAGAGAGGTCAGAGCACGTTTGCCCCTCCCGCAGCCTTCTCAGCCCATCCGGGGCCTTGCAGCACACTATAAAAACAGCTGCACGCTGCCGGGAGTCCCTCTCCGCCTCCGGACACCACCGCATCAGCATCGGACCCTGTTCCTGCACAGCGAGAGAGGTCAGAGCACGTTTGCCCCTCCCGCAGCCTTCTCAGCCCATCCGGGGCCTTGCAGCACACTATAAATACAGCTGCACGTTCCAGGCGTGCCCGCGCCTGCGTGCCCGCGCCGGAGGGCCGTGCAAGAGGGCCCTTTGGCACGGCCCTTAGGCTAAGGAGCATAAGAAACGTACAAGAACTAAACAGAGACACGGAAGACAACGTAACAACGCCTAATCACAACTTCCTCTTCGGCTGGAGCTCCCCTAGGGTTGAGCTCGCGTATTATCATCCTTCCAGCTACAAACTCAAACGCAGCAAGTATACTCGACATTGAACCAGCCTATACTGATATATCACCCTAAAAGACTATTGCTTAACCGCCTGTAACTACTGATTGATACCTACTATTGTTAGTAAATCATTTATAACCACTGCCTAACTTCTCCTGCTGCCTGTAATTCATTTATACTATCTGACTTTTAATGTTGCCAGTAAGTCATTCAATACTGCCTGCCTCACCACCGATAGATACCTACTATTGTTAGTAAGTCGTTTATAACCACTACCTAACTCCTCCTGCTGCCTGCAATCATTTATAACAACTGCCTGATTTCCACTGTATTACTGTTGCCAGTAGATGTCATAAATTCTGTTGCTAGTAGCTGTTCCTAAATTTATCACAGTCTTCCCACACATCTAGATATCATTGTTAAGGTCTTACCAAGACTATTGTTGCTAGACCCCCCTACAAATGTTGCTAAAAATTTGCTACCAATGTTACTAACACAATAAGCTCAACTACACAAAGCTACACAATTAACATTACAGTAGCAATTATCACTGTTGCCAGTGTCTCTCATTTATACTGTTGCATTCGATTACTACTGTGGTCAGTAACATTCACTTATTACTATTGCCAGTAGCACTCAAGTCAAAGCACCTACACCCTCCCTACCATCCCATGATTACACCATGGCTACCATTACTTGTTCACTCCTGCTCCTCTCCATCCTCTCTTGCATACTACATATTTCTTCTGCACTAACATCTAATATCAACCCCATACCTATTCACCAAACCCGTAATAGGAAACCCCATCAAAATTATCCACAAAGTATATACTATAGTAGGCACAACTACTGTCTATATGTAACTCTTGAAAATACAAACAACAAGAAACCTAATCCAAAAACTACTCCACAGAATCTCAAGTGTGCTCTCATTAACGCACGCTCAGCCCGCAACAAATGGCCAGCTATCATTGACCTTATATCAAACCTCACACTAGACATCCTACTGATCACAGAAACATGGCTTTCTAATACCGACAATGTCCTAATGAACCAACTTACCCCACCTAACTACACCATCTATACCTGTAACAGAGAAAACAGAAAGGGAGGAGGAGTTTGCATAATAGCAAGAACAGATTTGAAATATCACGTGATATCTACCAATGCCACAAACCACACAAATACTCTATCCATCTCCAATAATAGCAACACCATAAACCTCATCTACAGAGCCCCAAATGCTCCAGCTGATGATCTCTCAACCATAATTGATATTGCCATCAACCCATCAGATATCAACAAACCTAACTGGATCCTTGGAGATTTTAACCTTGCCTCCACACCACCTTCAGTGTCCAACGCCTTCCTCGATGCCATGATTAACTTACACTACGATCAAATTGTAAAAACATCCACTCATAAACAAGGAAATCTCCTTGACCTCATATTTGCACCATCAGCACACCCGAATCTGATAAACCAACCTGAGCCCCTATCAACCCCCGTCCCCTGGTCTGATCACAAACTTATCTCATTCATCATTCCATCTATCGAATCTCCAAACAAGTCACCAGATGCTTACCCACCACCAAAACCAGCACGATTCCAACCTCTCAACATGGACACAATCACCTCCCTTACCATGCCAAAACTCTCCACTATACCTAACAACATCGACGACACTGTATCAAACTGGAACAATGCTCTTCGACTATCAGCGCAACCTACCACCACACATGATAAAACCTCCACCAACTCTTCTATCGCCAAGAAAAAGAACGCACCATGGTTCTCCTCAGAGTTACGAACCTCCCTACAACAACTGAGGAGACTAGAGAAGAAATGGAGACACTCCCTAAACCCTCATGACCAGTCCATTTACCTAGCCAACTTGAAGTCCCATCGCCAGCTAACCTGGGATAAGAGAAGAGAACACCATACAAAGCTACTTAGCCGTTCCCTCAACAAACCAAGAGATCTCTTCCAAATAGTAAAATCCCTAACTACTGAACCTCCCTCACCACAACAGGAATATATACACCCACAACTATATGCCGATTACATCCAATCCAAGGCAATCAAGATCACTGAAGCAACCACAATTGTAACCAAGCAACCCTCCAACGTCCATTTCATACTCAATAATTTCTCATCTCCAACTCCAAAGTCTATTGAAGAAATTATTACATCCATCAACGCCACTACCGCTCCAAATGATCCATGTCCAGCCTTCTGGATCAAATCACTGAAAACAGAACTTAGCCCATACATATCAGCCTTAGCTGACCAGTCCCTTAGATCCGGGATATTTCCAACAGCTCTCAAACACACCTCCATCCGTCCCCTACTGAAAAACAACAAACTGGATCCGAAAAAGGAAGACTCCTATCGCCCAATTTCAAGCATTCCTTTATTAGCCAAGATCCTAGAAAAAGTCGTCCTCAGACAAATTCAACAACACATTGATTCCGAGGCCCCACTAGATCCAAACCAACATGGCTTCAGGGAAGCCCACGGAGTTGAAACCCTCCTAACCTCCCTATTGAACACACTCATTAATACAACAGACAATATCAGAAATGGAGTTGCTATGATCTTCCTAGACATAGCAGCAGCTTTTGATTCTGTTGACCACAACCAACTACTCACCAGACTCCACGAAAAAGGAATTCAAGGAACGGCACTGAATTGGTGTAGATCTTACCTAGAAGATCGCTGGCAACAAGTACGGACTGGTAATACCACATCTCAACCTTTTCATCAGAAGCAAGGAGTTCCGCAAGGTTCCTCCCTCTCAGCCCTTCTATTTAACATCTATATGCAACCTCTCTGCAACATCTCCCGCTCTTTCGGAGTATCATGTCTTATCTACGCAGATGACGTGCTCTTATTCACTCCAATTAATGTATTAAAACCTGACTACACTACACTAATCACCTGCTTCAACTCGATATCAGATTGGCTACTCTCACAAAATCTCAGAATCAATTTTAAAAAAACCGAAGTCCTGATTGTCACTAGGAACAAAGACTTCTCTCCCCCACCAACTCTAAGAACACGAGATGCTGATCTACCACTCAAAACCTCAATACGTTATCTGGGTGTTATACTTGACCAGCGACTTGAATTCAAAGATCACATAAAAAATACTGTAAAAGCCATTTACTACAAAATCAGGACTCTTCGACACCTCAGACCTATGCTTGAACCATCTGACTTCCGTACAACCTTCCAAGCATTAGTCACTCCTCATTTTGACTATGCAAATATCGTTCTTCATGGCCTACCCAAGAGCACTCTAAACCCGCTTCAATTGGCCATGAATACAGCGGCCAGAGTTCTTCATGGATCCCCAAAAAGCCAACATATTACTCCCATCCTATTTGACCTCCACTGGCTCCCACTAGCTTGCAGGATTTTATACAAAGCTCTCATTCTGACCTTCAAAGCATTCCATCATATCTCACCATCCTCCTTATCTGATCTCCTCCAACACACACAGAACACCAGATCTAGACGTTCTGTAACAGAGAACATGCTAACAGTCCCAAATGACAGCAAAAAACTCACTCAAACAACCACTTTAAGAGCATTCTCTTCCTTCGCCCCTAGATGCTGGAACACGCTACCACCTAGTATTAGATCACAAAAAGACCTGTCCCAGTTCAGAAAATCCATAAAAACACATCTCTTCCTACTACACTTCTCACAATATACTGACCCCCCTCCCACACAGACCATTGATCACGGCTAGTCAAATAAGCTCCGAAATCCTACCACTTGATCTAGACCAAGCCTCACAAACCCTACCTTTAGAGCTCGAACATTTAAGAACCTATTGTAAATAATTGAAAATATCTGTTAATTGTTAATCCCTGTTATCCATGTTTTTATTCCCTGTTCTCTGTAAACTTAACATTTGTTTTATGTTTAAGTACAAAATTTGTTAAAATGTAAACCGCGCTGATATCAAAAGTGCGGTATATAAAAGCTGTTAAATAAATAAATAAATAAATAAATTCTGCTTTTAAATTTCATTTATAAGCTCTATGGAGCAGGAACTGCCTCTTCTGTGTGTCTGCACAGCGCTGTGTATGTCTAGTGCTCTTATATAAATAATCCCTTAATCCCCCTTCCGTACACACCCCCTCACCTACCCAGAACTCCACTAGGCAAAGTAACTCACCAAGCATCCTGTGGGAATTAGAGACCATGTTGGTATTTAAACTCAACATTCTCTGACACCTAGTCCTGAATGAGAGATGAGATAATCCAAAATTTGTGACCTGTGCAGAACTGTCTTTAGACTAGAGCAGTGTCAGGTGTGGTAATGAGTTGCTGGGTCTCTCTCTCTAGATTTATACTAGGCATGTGCAGGCCAAAAAAAAAAACTTTAGCTCAGCCTCATTTAAAAAGAACATTTTTTTTTGTGATTTTTGAGCTTTATTTTTCATTTATTTGCACATATTCATTTTAACAGCATGTATACAGTGCATACTATGACATTAGTAGACACGCAAATTAATTGTGCACTCATACATTCATAGGTATATATGTGCACAAACAATTTGAGCACACTTTTATTTTTTAGACACCCAAATGAATGTGCAAACTATCCTGCAATGCCTAATATATATATATGGAAAGAGAGATCATTATTCTTAAATGAGTTGGAAAATACAGTTTTAGGAAGGAAAAGCTCCTCAGCACTATAGCATCATCCAGATCGGATCTGGCATGGAGCAGATTTCAGGTTCTCTTCAGGCTACCTCAGACTTATCTCATGATAATGCTGGTGCTCAGGGCTGCCACAGATCTATATTAGGTGGGAAGTCAGAATAGAGATGAAGAGAACCCACTGATCATGTGTTCAGCCAATGATTAAGACCCGGCCGCAAATCACCGCGGCCGGACACAGGCGAAGCAGCAGCAGGTCAAGGATTAGCTTTGGCGGGGAGGGGGGTGGGGGAGAGGTCAGGAGAGGGTGGGTCATAGCCGGCGATAAAGGGAGCTGCAGGAGCTGCGGCTCGTCCTTTTCCTGCCCTCCCTCTTTCCCTCGTCAGGAGGATCGGAGTGCAGCCAAACAGTGCAGCCAATCAGGTGTGCAGGCAAACAGAGGACCGGCGTGCAGGAAGGCAGCACTTGCGCCCCACGTGCAGCATCGCAAGGACTACACGGGCAGCAAGGTAATAAAATATAACTTAAAGAAGTGGGGATCAGCGACTAGAGAAGGAGGGGGACGAACTGGCCTTGTGCGAGGCAGCAAAGCGCAGGTAAAAATGGATTGTCCGGTCGCACACTTATCATTGGGTGCTAGGCCGAAAGCTGCGAAAGCTGTGAAATAGGGCCCAGCGTCCTGGAGCACATGGGACCATAGTTTAATAAAAAAAAATATATATATACAGATTCGGCGTTAGAGGCCTCTTAGGCCAGGCAGGAACATTTTAAAAAAAAAGTGTACGCCAGAGTTGAAACCGGGCTGCACATGGAGGCATTTGCAAGGTATGATTGTAGGATGTATAAAGAAGCATGGCAAACTACAAACTTCAATTGAGCTTGCAACAAAAGGGAAAAGCGAGGCTGCCATCTAGGGGACACAAAGCAAAATTGCAGTCTCGGTATTGCAAAAAAAAAAAAAAAGTTTTGAAATTTATTGGAAGACACTTTAGCGGTGTAATGGCACGGAATGATTAATAATTAATTTATTGAAATACATCAAATGCATATTAATTTTATTAAAAAAATGTTTGAATGAGGAAGTGAGTAGGGGAATATAAAAGGAGGGGATTATAAGGCAAGAGCGGTCCAGGAATTAATCAAGGTGGCTAGGCAAGTCCTAATGTAGTATTTGTTGTATTCTGCCCTGCCTCTTCTTAGTATTTTACACAAGTATAGATATGCCGTGAAAGATCAAGAAAAATGCCCCCAAGACCCGCAGCAGACAGCAGTCAGTGGGCAGAGCGACAGCGAAGACAGCATCTGCATGGCCAAAAAGGATGGCAGACAGAGGAGCAGCGGAAAGCAGGGGTGCGGCCAGCAGACAGGTTGCAGAGAGCAGCACAGAAGCAGCCAGTACCGCGGCGTCTAAACCCAGGTGGCGTAGTAAGCCGACACATCAACAACAGCAGACAGCCACACACCCTGCAGCAAGCCAGGAGCTGGATGAATTGATTCGCATGGTACGGGAACAGGTTACGCAACATGGCCTAGGTGCAGTACGACAAAGGCTTGAGGTGTCTGGCTCACAGTGCAAAGAACAGCAGACGGAGAGAAGTAGCATGGCAATTACATCGAGCACCAGCACTGCAGGTGGTAAGTCTGGGGTTGTAGTGGGGGCACAAGAGCATCTATCCTCATCATCCGAGGACTCCATATCTGAGAGTGAGGGCGAGCTGGCGTTCGTGGATGTGATGCAAAATGCACTAAAAACATTTAAGAAAAATAAAAAACAAAACAATCAAATCCCCTAGTGAAGGCGTGGTCAGGGCAGGGAGATATATCCACCCAGAGGGGAGAAGTCCGGGAGAATGTAGCAACAGGAAGAGCCACAGCGTGGCAGGTCACAGTGCACGATTCAGGACGAGATCCATGCTGTGGCGTGAGCTCACTGGCCAGCTCAGTGCCCAAAAAGATAAGGAAGCGCATTTGGAGACGAGAATACATAGACATATTCTCCCTCTTGCTTACGAATCAAGAAGGGGAGTCTAAGGATGGGAAATATAGAGAAAGAGGAGGGAGCGGGACAAAGGAAGCCAAAAATTCCAAAGTCCATCAATAACTGGGTGTCAGCGTTCCACATATTCATGAGTGTTGTGATGGAGAGGGAACCCGAATCAGGGTCTTATTTGACCAGGTACATGGACACAATCACACGAGCGCATAAGCGTTACGGAGGATGGGCCTGGCTGAACTACGATGTAAAGTTCAGAAAGAGCATGGCAGAGGATCCCACATTAACATGGCATCACAGAATACTGAACCTGTGGATGGATGAAATGGCTCCCAACAGGCCATGGAGCCACGCATGGGAGGCAGGCCAGTCAGCCGATGGGGCACCAAGCATATCGCCAATACAACACGGGGAGTTATATATGGCAGCCATGTAAATTTAGACACTCATGTGCATCCTGTGGAGGCGGGCACCCAGTGTACATGTGTAGATCAGGGAAGGAAACTAAGCCATTTAGATCAGGGCAGCAGCGCACAAACAAAAGCCAAAGCACCAACGCCCATCAGGCTTGAGCGAATGCACCCTTGACTGCGGGCTTACCCGAGACGGGACAAAGCTCTCAATATTGAGAGCGACTTCTCATGGCTTCCGCATACCATCATCAATACCAACTAAATCGCACTCACGCGTCCAACACAACCCCCCATCAGTTGGCAAATTCAGCTCAGTGGTACATAGCAAGTTAGTGAAAGAAATAGGTATGGAGAGAGTAGCAGGGCCATTCAGAAACCCGCCTTTCAAAGACATAGTACTGTCCCCATTGAACGTGATACCAAAAAAAGAACCAGGTATGGCACGGCCACTTCTGTTTGATACACACTCTATCATACCCGGAAGGAGGTATGATAGATTGTGTATCATACCTCCTTCCGGGTATGATAGATTGTGGAGTAGCCTAGTGGTTGGGGCAAGGTACTTCAGGCCGGAAGGTCGGGGGTTCAAATCCCACTAGAGGACAGCAACCTTGGGCTGGAAGGACTGGGGTTTCTAGTCCCACAGGTGCTCCTTGTGGTCTTGAGCAAGCCACTTAACCCTCCATAGCCCATGTTCCCTGTAAAATAGTTCTCTCCAAGTTATAATTCCCTGTTTAGTGTAATTTCAGTTTGTTCAATGTAAACCGCACTGATGCAGAATAGCGCGGTATATAAGAGAATGTAAATAAATAAATAAATAAATGACTACATAGATCCTGCAATATGTTCCGTGAGGTACGCTACCATCGATCAGGCAGTTGCACTCATACAAAACAGGGGACAGCAGTCGCAACTGGCAAAGGCAGATATTGAATCTGCGTTCTGGCTACTGCCGGTGCACCTTGAGTCCTTTCTATTGTTGGGCTTCATGTTCAATGGGGAATACTTCTATGACAAATGTCTGCCCATGGGATGCGCAATCTCATGCGCATATTTTGAACTGTTTAGTTCATTCATCCACTGAGTGGTGGAGGACGTTGCTGGTCCCAACATAGTGGTGCACTACCTGGACGATTTTCTATTCATCGGAAAAGATTATGGGGATTACAAAAGGATCCTTGGCACAGTCATTCGGAATACCGTTAGCGACAGAGAAGACAAGTGGCCCAGCAGGGATTATCACATTCCTTGGAATACAGCTAGACATGACGACACAAAGGTCGTGTTTACCAGCAGATAAGGCACAGAAGCTGAAAAGAGGCATTTAACAGATGCAAGGGCAACGTAAGACTACCTTGGAGCAATTCCAGTCACTATTGGGTTTGCTTTGTTTTGCCTGCAGGGTGATACCAATGGGGCTGTCATCGTGACGTCATCATGTGTTTATTGTTTGTAATGTCGGAGTAAAACTGTAAACAGTGATTGAGATGCGCCCCCTAGTAGGAACATGATTATATACCTAGAAGCCCCAAAGTATGTCAATTGATGCATCCAAGACAATTGAGTGCGTCAATTGACGTACTTTGGGGCTTCTAGGTATAAATTCATTTTCCCACTAGATGGTGCATCTGTCATTAATTTTCGATGCACATATTTGAACATATAGACCTTGCTAACAAAGTCATGGAACATGACTGACATGGTTCTAGTAGTGGCGCTGGTATACAACTTCGAAGATGCATTTGACGCACTTTGTATTAAAGCTAATTAATCTGTGAACCCACTATTTTTTTGTTAAATCAGTCAGGGCCTAGTAGCAGCAGTTTAAGTTTAAATATAAAACACAGAGGAGAACTTTCTGGTTACATTTCATACCCAGCAGAGAGCTTGTAGTTTAAATTGAACAGTCACTCAGGGCCTAGTAACAGCAAAGTACTTTTAGTTTAAATTTAAAACACAGAAGAGAGCTTTCTGGTTACATTTGGAACCCAGCAGAGAGCTTGTAGTCTAAACTTAATAGTCACTCAGGGTTTGGCATCAGCAAAGTACTTTTAGCTTAAATTTAATACACAGAAGAGAGCTTTCTGGTTAAATTTAGAACCCAGCAGAGAGCTTGTAGTTTAAATTTCATAAGAAGTTAGAGCCTAGCAGCAGCTAAGAGATATAATATAAATCAAATCAGAATTTAGCTTAGCGCAAAAGGCAAAACAGGGTCTGTACTCTTTGAGCAACAAATAAAGTCTTCTAGAGACCATTACAAAAAGGCCTTCTACCTAGGGGGCAAGAGACCTGTGAAACATTTTCAATAGGTGTTAACACCAGGTGGCGGATCAAAAGGCCATTTTTGAAAGACTCCTCCTATCCAAGCAAGGACTATTAATTACCCAGGAAGTTGGTCACAGCTTACCTCAGCAGCACAGGAATAAATAGCTCAACCAGAGCTCTGTGATCCTCTGTCTTGAAGGACTAGAAAAAGGGACTGTTACTTCTGAAGAGAGATCTGCAACTGTGAGTATATACTTCTGGTAATTTTCTAAAAGGAATTCTTTGTATTAAAGCTAATTAATCTGTGAACCCACTATTTTTTGTTAAATCAGTCAGGGCCTAGTAACAGCAGTTTATGTTTAAATATAAAACATAGAGGAGAACTTTCTGGTTACATTTCATACCCAGCAGAGAGCTTGTAGTTTAAATTTAATAGTCACTCAGGGCCTAGTAACAGCAAAGTACTTTTAGTTTAAATTTAAAACACAGAAGAGAGCTTTCTGGTTACATTTGGAACCCAGCAGAGAGCTTGTAGTCTAAATTTAATAGTCACTCAAGGTTTGGCATCAGCAAAGTACTTTTAGCTTAAATTTAAAACACAGAAGAGAGCTTTCTGGTTAAATTTAGAACCCAGGAGAGAGCTTGTAGTTTAAATTTCATAAGAAGTTAGAGCCTAGCAGCAGCTAAGAGCTATAATTTAAATCAAATCAGAATTTAGCTTACCTCAGCAGCACAAGACAGGGTACTGTGTAGCAGCCCTCTTTTAATAAGTGTTATTTCCCTCCCTCCCTCCCCACACCAACCCACCCCTGGGATAATTGTAGCTTTATAGGTACTTACACATCTTAAAAGACAGGAGGTGCTCTCAGGTGAAGCTCATTACCCAAATCAGTCATACACTAAGGACCTGAGATTAGTTAAGCTTCAGGTGAACAAGGTATATTACACGTATTAGGTACAGTTTTATTAGTATAAATATCCATAGCAACCCTTAGTAAGTAAAGAACTTAGATCTAAACACAAACTTAAAACTAAGATGCAGACAGCAGTCCAGCAGCGGGATGGGGGCTTTCCAGTCTTTTGCATTGAGTGTCACATGTATGATTTTCTCCCAGTTGGTGAGAGGTCTTAAGTGTGCACTAGTTGCAAGGAGCTCTTTGCTCTCAGGGAACGAGTCCGTTCTCTAGAGGCTAAAGTAGCAGACTTGGAAAGTATAAGACAGACAGAGAGGTACATAGACGAGACCTACAGGGATATAGTCCTGAAGTCCCACCTCCAGTCTGGCAGCATCGCTGTTGCCATGGAGGAGAGAGGTCACGTGACAGGAGAGCATCACCCTGGTGTGGCAGGAAGTGATCCTGTAACTAGGACCTGTCCTCCAGGTGATGTAAAACCCTCTCGCACCGAGGAAGTTTCTCCAGGGCCATGTGCCCATGAGGGAAGGGTTAGGACAGCCATTATAGTTGGTGATTCGATCATTAGCATGTAGATAGCTGGGTGGCTGGTGGATGTGAGGATCGCCTGGTAACATGCCTGCCTGGTGCGAAGGTAGCGGACCTCACGTGCCACCTAGATAAGGTCTTAGATAGTGCTGGGGAGGAGTCTACTGTCTTGGTACATGTCGGTACCAATGACATAGGAAAATGTGGTAGGGAGGTTCTGGAGACTAAATTTAGGCTTTTAGGTAGGAAGTTGAAATCCAGAACTTCCAGGGTAGCATTCTCCGAAATGCTTCCTGTTCCACGCGCAGGACCCAAAAGGCAGGCAGAGCTCCGGAGTCTCAATGCGTGGATGAGACAATGCTGCAGAGATGAGGGTTTTGGATTTGTTAGGAACTGGGGAACATTCTGGGGAAAGGAGGGGCTCTTCCGAAGGGATGGGCTTCACCTTAACCGGGATGGAACCAGGCTGCTGGCATTAACCTTTAAAAAGGAGATAGAGCGGCTTTTAAACTAGATATTGGTGGAAAGCCGACAGTCGCCCAAGAGCGGATGGTTCGGAAGAATGTATCTTTGAAGGATACTACCAAAAGAAGAGAGGTTCCACAAAAGAGTAAAGTAGCCCAAATGCCCTCCAGTATGGAGCAGACTGAGCTTAAAGATCCCAAATTACCCATGTCTAACAATAGCCAAAATAATATGAGTAAAATACATTCTGTAAAATGCTTGTATGCAAATGCTAGAAGTCTAAAAAATAAGATGGGAGAGTTAGAATATATAGCACTAAATGAAAGGTTATATATGATTGGACTATCAGAGACATGGTGGAAGGAGGACAACCAGTGGGACACTGTGATACCTGGGTACAAACTATATCGTAATGATAGAGCTGATCAAATTGGTGGAGGGGTTGCTCTCTATGTTAGAGGGGGCATTGAGTCAGAAAGGATTAAAGTTTTGCAGGAAACAAAATCTGCTGTAGAATCTATATAGATTGAAATTCCATGTAAAAGGGGGAAGGCAATGGCAGTGGGGGTGTACTATCGAGCGCCTTGCCAGAATGACCAAATGGATGATGAAATGCTCAAAGAAATCAAGGAAGCCAACAAAAGTTACAGTGCAGTAATAATAATGGGTGATTTCAACTACCCCGGTATCGACTGGGTCAGTGTCACGTCAGGACATGCTAGGGAGATAAAGTTCCTAGATGAAATAAATGACTGCTTCTTGGAGCAGCTGGTTCATGAACCGACCAGAGGGGAAGCCATATTAGACCTAGTCCTTAGTGGAACTCCAGATCTAGTGCAAGAGATAAGGTTGTTGGGGCCACTTGGCAATAGTGATCATAGCATGATCGCCTTTGATTTAATTAGTGGAGGAGGGATAGTAAGGAAATCCACAGTACTACCTTTTAACTTTCGAAAGGGAAACTATGATAAAATGAGGAAAACAGTTAAGAAAAAACTAAAAGGAGCAGTTGCAAAGGTTAAAGACGTACATCAGGCTTGGCTGTTGTTGAAAAATACTATCTTGGAAGCCCAGACCAGCTGTATTCCACGCTTTAAGAAAAGTGGAAGGAAGTCCAAAAAATTGCCAGCATGGTTTAAAGGTGAGGTCAGAGAGGCTGTTGTTGCCAAAAAAGCATCTTTCAGGAAATGGAAAAAAGAGCCAAACGACGAAACCTGGAAACAGCACAAGCACTGGCAAGTCAAATGCAAGGCATTGATAAGGCAGGCAAAGGGAGAATATGAGAAGAAGCTTGCTGCGGGAGCAAAAACACGAAGTAAAGACCTTTTCAAGTACATTCGTAGCAAAAAACCTGTGAGAGAGTCAGTTGGTCCATTAGATGATAAAGGGGTTAAAGGAGCACTAAGAGGTGACAAGGTGATAGCGGAGAGATTGAATGAATTCTTTGCTTCAGTCTTTACTGAGGAAGATGTAGGGATGTTACCCATGACTGAAGTGGTATTTAAAGGTGCGGAAGAATTGAAGGAAATATTGATACATCGGGAAGATGTATTACAACTATTAGATAAACTGAAGAGTAGCAAATCACCTGGGCCGGATGGTATACATGCAAGGGTGTTGAAATAACTGAAATACGAGATTGCAGACCTGCTATTAGTAATCTGTGAAATATCATTAAAATCATCTCTAATACCTGAAGATTGGAGGATCACCAATGTAACACCAATTTTTAAAAAGGGTTCCAGGGGTGATCCGGGAAACTACAGACCGGTGAGCCTGACATCAGTACCGGGAAAAATGGTAGAAACCATCATAAAGAATAAAATTACTCAGCATGTAGATAGTCATGACCTAATGGGAGACAGCCAACATGGCTTTAGACAAGGAAGATCTTGTCTTACTAATCTGTTATGTTTTTTTGAAGGAGTGAATAATCAGGTGGACAAAGGTGAGTCGGTTGATATTGTGTATCTGGACTTTCAGAAAGCCTTTGACAAGGTCCCTCATCAGAGACTTTTGGAAAAACTAAAGAGTCATGGGATAGGAGGCAGTGTACTATTGTGGATCAGGAGCTGGTTAAAAGATAGAAAGCAGAGGGTAGGGCTAAATGGCCAATTTTCCCAATGGAGAAAGGTGAATAGTGGTGTACCCCAGGGATCTGTGCTGGGTCCGCTGCTTTTTGACATATTCATAAATGACCTGGAAAGTGGAATAACGAGTGAGGTTATCAAATTTGCAGATGACACAAAACTATTTAAAGTTGTTAAAACCCAAGAGGATTGTGGAAAATTGCAAGAGGATCTTGATAAATTGGAAGACTGGGCATCAAAATGGCAGATGAAATTTAATGTGGACAAGTGCGAGGTTATGCACCTAGGGAAGAACAACCCAAACTATGGTTACACGATGCAAGGTTCCACATTAGGAACCACCACCCAGGAAAAAGATTTAGGCGTCATTGTGGATACCATGTTAAAACCCTCGGAAAAGTGTGCAGCGGCGGCCAAGAGAGCAAATAGAATGCTAGGTATCATAAGGAAAGGAATGGAAAATAAAACAAAAGATATTATAATGCCTCTATATCGTTCCATGGTGAGACCGCACCTTGAATATTGTGTGCAATTCTGGTCGCCGTATCTTAAAAAGGATATAGCGATTTTAGAAAAGGTTGAGAGAAGAGCCAACAAAATGGTAAAGGGGATGGAAGGATACTCCTATGAAGAAAGGCTAAAAAGGTTGGGGCTCTTTAACCTGGAATAGAGACGGCTGAAGGGAGATATGATAGAAGTATATAAATTAATGAACGGAGTGGAATGGGTAAACGTAGATCGATTGTTTACCTTATCAGAATATAGAAAGACTAGGGGACAAGCAATGAATCTACAAGGTAAACTATTTAAGACTAATAAAAGAAAATATTTTTTCACTCAACGTGTAATCAAACTCTGGAATTTGTTACCGGAGGATGTAGTAAAGGCTGTTAGTGTAGCTGGGTTTAAAAAAGGTTTGGACAAGTTCCTGGAGGAAAGGTCCATAAACCATTATTAAGAAGGGACCCAGGATATCAATGCTTGAACCAATACAAGCATTGTGGAACCTGTGTCCCTTGGGGAAACTACTAGGTACATATGATCTAGATTGGCCACTGTTGGAAACAGAATACTGGGCTTGATGGACCTTGGTCTGACCCAGTATGGCATATCTTATGTTCTTATGTTCTTAGTGCTTCTAGTTAATGGCTTTTTCAAGTACAGTTATCAATGCTATTAATGGTTCTCTCATGCTGAGATAAGTGACAGTATTCAACGGCTTTTTCTACTACAGTTTTCAACATTAAAGCAATGGCTTTCCTATATTAAAATAAGTGAACTGATACTATGGGGTATGTTTACTAAACTACGGTAATGTCATTCGCGTTAGGTTCTGCGCTAAAGGTAGAGATGACCATATAAAGGCATGGGCGTTGCATCGCTACAGCAAGCTGTAGCAACTAACGAGTGTTACAAGGCGTCTTGTAAGGCACCTTACAAGGAACATTACAAGGTGCCTTGTAAGGTGCCTTATAAGGTGCCTAGTAAAGTGCCTTGTATGGTACCTTATAAGGTACCCAGTAAGGTGCATAGTAAGGTGCCTAGTAAGGTGCCTTGTAAGGTGCCTAGTAAAGTGCCTTTTAAGGTGCCCAGTAAAGTGCCTTGTAAGGTGCCTCGTAAGGCGCTCTATAGGGCCTCTTAGGCTAAGTGCCTTATTAGGCACCCCTGGACAAGGCACTGCGGAAGGCATCATGGGCTATGGAACCATAGGTTAAGGTGGCCTAACAAGGTTATGGTGCCCTAGGTTATTGTGCCCTAGGGGCTGCAAGGTGCCTCAGGATGACATGCATGACCTGTGCGGAACAGAGACAGATGTAGCCCTAACACTAGATAGAGCACTCAGGAAAGGCAATGAACAGGTGAGTGAAGGAGGGAGAGCTAGGAGCCGCTGGACCTGCTATGTCTGTGGGCATCCCATGTGGCTTCCAGTACTGATGACAAACATGGTGGGGGCAGTTGTACTACAGCACAGGGTGTTGCCAATGTAAAGTACTGGAAAGCCAGTTGGTGGCAGACGATGGGAATACATGTCCCCCAGTGGGGGCGGAGGTGGCAGGATAGTTACAATGATGGGTGGACAGAGGATGGTGTTGCCATGCAGATCAGGCACAGGCGAGGCAAGCATTAAGAGGCGCAATGCAGGAAAGGGTAGCAGTGCAGGACATGGGGTGGCAGCCTGCACAGGCAGACAGGACTCTACACAGCTGACAGATGCAGACAGATGGAGAGAAGGATGGTTGGCAACTGTGATGAGGGTATTATGGGCTGGCAGCACATATGAGCAGAGATATGACTGTTACAGGGAAGACAGGTACCGGTGTAGGAAAGGCATAAAAGAAGGAGAACAAAGAGGGAGCGAGCCCATGACCACTGGGCTGAAAAAAAGCACTGCACAAACCAATAGGCCACACCACCACTGTGAGGTCCACAGCAATGGCTGCATACAAGAACACTGCAGGGCACCACACAAAATGCCTGCTGTGTGCCAGGAGAGGCCAACCCAGACAGTCACCATGATGCAACACACATGTACAACAGGAGTCCGCAGCTCATATCACAGTCTGTAAGTGGGATGGGAGCCACATAGAAACACATACACACACACCATGAGATGTAATGCAGTGTAAACAGCATGCAAAAGAGCATGGGAGCGATAGACGAAGGGTGTCAGGGGCCGGCTGAAGGGACAGCTAAATTGGAGGACTGTGGACCAGCGCAATGTAACGGAAAAGGAGCATGTGAGAATCCAACCTGCACAGTGATGTGGCACAGACCAGCCAACAACAGCAATACCAATCCACCAAGCAGACTGGTCACATGGATACTACAAAGAAATAGTCATATGTAACACACAATATGCAACAGGTAGGCTGCAGAGAGGGCACACAGTGCAGAGATGGAAGGGTGTGTGGAGAGGTGACGAGGCTGCAGCCATCGCATGGGCAGGTTAGCAGAACACAGGAAAGGAAAAGGAACAGAACATGTGGGAATCAAACTGGCAACCTATGAACTACCAATGGGTATCTGTGACCACTATCCCAAAGAACCCCCACAAGCACAATGCAAACAAGTTACCACAAAAGGCACACACTGGATCACAGCAGACATCGTGTCCCTCACCGTGATGCACCATCTGCCTCGGATAAACCCACGGGGTCTGTGTGCCAGGCCCCCTCGCAAACACACATCCAATCCATGCTGAGAACCCACCTTGCCGCTGCTGCCTGTGGACTCTAACTACCCTGACCCCCCTCCACTGTTGCCTCCCCTACCCCTGCTCCCACATTCCTGCACTTATCCCAACTAGAATGTAAACTCTGGTGAGTAGGGTGTCTGCCTGATATGTCTGTGCAGGGCTGTGTACAAGGGGCAGTGACAAACATAAGTACTGAGTTATCTCTGTAAGTAATCAGTTGTCTATCCTGTCTACCCATCAAATGAAGCAGTGGCCAATGGAGAGCCATGTGGCATGCCCAAGGCCACAACGAATGGCAAAAAAGACTAGAAACCCCAGTCCCAACGTTGCTGTCCCCAGGTGGGATGTGAACCCATGGCTCTCCCAGGTCTGAGGTACCATGTCTTAACCAACAGGCCATGTCTCTCACTGTGCAGGTGCAGTAGGTGTGGGAGTAATGAAAGTAGTGAAATTAAACTTTGTGCTGTAACTATATCCATACACGGTACACAGTAACAATACCTGTACACCAACCCCCTCCCCCACAATCCCGCACCCGGAGATGGTGTACCCCAAGGATCTTGCATGGATACCCCCCTCCATACACAGTCCCCGGTGTGGCCATCAGCACCCATGGCTGCTTGTACCAGCTACATACTGATGGCTCACAGAGCCACCTACGCACATCTGAACCCTCCCAGGCTAACCAAACCCTGATCCACGCCTGTCGTGATGATATCAATGCCTGGATGTCTCACCATGGCCTGAAAGTGAACATGGCCACGACCGTACCTCCCATCCATCATCGTAACACCTCCCTGACCCCCCATTGTCGTCAGTGTCTGTGGATAAAGCACAGTTACTTACCTGTAACAGGTGATCTCTGGGAACAGCAGGAATAAGTCTTCACATATGGGTACGTCGGTACCGACGGAGTCTGCGCGGGAACGCTTCAAAGCGTCCAATCAAAGAGTTTTTGGAAGCATCCCACCACGCCTGCGTGCTGCCTTCCCGCCTTTCCCAACTGCCTCTCCTCAGTTAAGTTTTAAAGCTGAGACAAAGAGAGAGAGAGAGGAAAGGAAAGATAGATAGAGATACAACTCCTAGGGGAGGTGGGTGGGTTGTGAAGACTTATTCCTGCTGTTCCCAGAGATCACCTGTTACAGGTAAGTAACTGTGCTATCTCCAGGAACAAGCAGGAATGAGTCTTCACATATGGGGACTCCCAAGCTGAGATGCCTGGAGTCCCAGCATGTCATAGATTGGAACATGCTATACCTAATAACACCAGGCATCCTGAGGATGGAGGGTAGGAGTTGAAAGAGAAAGGTGCTGTGGAAAACAGCTTAACCTAGCATAGGACTGCAGACAAGAAGTCCCTGTGTGGATGATAATTGTCATCAATGATACTGAAATGAAATATTGCAATATGGACCTCCCCTAACAGGATTTCACAGAAGTATGGAGGTTCATGGGATCTACTGTGAAACCCAGTAGAGGAACCTCGAAGAGGACCTCACTGAAAAGTGGAGGTAATAAACCTGTAGGAAAAACAGCAGAGGTCAGAATCCTGAAAGGTAACAGGTAACCCCAGTAAAAAACAAACTGGGGTAGTACAAAAACGGTGGGCCTTCAGCGGAAGGCTTTATGACAAAAGCCGAACTCTTTTGGTGGCAGAGTGGCTGACTCTTAGGAGCAAAAGAGAAAGGCTAACCAATTTGGACAAACAGGCACAGTCCTTGTGGGGAGAAAGGGTATGGGAACCCCTTGTATCCCAAAAAGAGAGTAGCTTACAACAAAAATTGTGGTCCTTTTTTGTCAGAGTCAAACTAATAATCTTCTTCCGAACTTTGCATTACAACGTGAAAGTATCAAGCGACTTACAATGACTCTAAGCTGATTTCCAAAAATGGCTAACAAGGTCTCAGAATATCCGGGCATTTTCATGACCATTTAAACTGTGGTCCGTAGAGCCCTACATACATCAATGACCTTCATTCCAGCCATATTATATATAAATTTTTGTTTTTATATTCTTATAATGTGGTTTTTATGAAAAACTTAAACTTAAGTTGAAGGTATTCAGCTTCTATTGCAAGTGTTCCCGCTTCTGGTGTGTTTGTTCCCGACGCTAAGTTGCGCGCTACAGGGATGCGTTTCACCTCAAGCGGTTTCTTCAGGGGATTGCAGAAACACTACAACAAAAATTGTCTGATTAGTGCATACTTTCAATGAACTGATAAATTTTTTTCACCACTCGATGTTATAATGAAAAAAGGGGAATGATGACAAAAGATAATAAAACAGAAAGAGAGAGAGAAAACCTGAAGCTTTATGCATGTCCTTTTCAATGCTGTTGCCCAGAAGCTATTACTTCCAAACTGCTACCAAACGCCGCGCATGCGGGTTGGGTTAAATAAAGTCTCATATGAAATCTACCAATAATGACGTCATGATCAGGTACACGCCTCACATTCTATACGAACGTTTAACCCTGCTGGTGCCACTGTGTTCAACTTATAAATCCATTGTTGCTCCCTATAAAGTAATGCTTTCTCCCTAGATCTTCCATGACATGGTGTTAAAAGCTGATCGATACAAAAACATTGCAAATCGTTATATAGATGGTGTGACTCTAGACAGTGTTCTACTATTGGTGCTTCCCGCTGACCACATTTTAATCTACTTTTGTGTTCGTTCATACGAACCCGGAACTGTCTGGTGGTTTTGCCCACGTACAATAAATTACAAGGGCATCTTATACAGTATACTACATAGGTTGAGGAGCAGGTGGTGAAACTTCTGATATTATACTGTATATCTCGATGCATAAATTCAACTAGTTCCTGAGTAACTTCACAAACATTACCTGTTCCGCATTTAAAATGACCTCTTTTAGGGAGATCATTAATGGGACATAGAGGACGCAATACTGCCGGGCTTAAGAGTTCTTTAAAATTTTCTTGTCTTTTCCAGACACATCGAGTATGGACATTCTCCAAACCTCCTAAAGTATGTAACACGTTTCAATGACGTCTTAAACTTTTCTTGAGATGGTAACTAAAGGGAGAAAAAGCAGTTATTAAATTAATCTGTTGATCTTCTTCAGCCATACCAATTCGCTCGGGAGGGTGTACCAGGAGATCTCCATGGGTTATCTTTGTTGGAATACATACATCGTCGCCATATCCCTAGAGGACTACGTGTCTATAAAGAACCAAGAATGTTTCTATCAGATGTGGGTTTCATAGACAGATGGAACCAAATTTTAAACAAATGTTCCATGGACCTCATGGTACATATAGTAGAAACAACTAAAAAACATATTGACAGCATGACTTTGGAAATTGACACAATGATTACTCAATTTAAACAACAAGAGTCAGAGGAACAACTGACCAAACAGATGGATATTATGTCTACACAAATTTCTGCATTGAGGGAAGAAGTAAAGAAACTGAAAGAGAAAAAATTGCGACGGGATTACCATGTTTATACGAAAGGTTATGTATATCCCTGGATGAACATAAAAGGAAGAGAACGGGTTAAAAAGAAGCAAGTAACTTTCGACACTACTTCTGAGGATCTTGATTCAACGGGATCCGAGGGGTCTCAACGCCAGAAAACTTTTTTGGACGAAGCTGGGCCCGGAGGCAAGAAAAAGAAAAAGGACGACACAACTGTGAAACCACAATGGTGGGAAGGCAACCGACGCAAGATTTGAATTCCTTAATTATTAATGTCTCGGGTAAGGAGATCACTGAGGAACAACAAGTATTAAACAAAGGGTTATCTTTTGTCCCCATGTCATGTCATAACGCTTTTCAATTTCGGATAGATCTAGAGTAATTCATTAGAAAACTTAATTTAAAAGTTTATTTTGGGGAGCATGTAAATACAGTGGTTACAGTCTCCCAGCAAAATCGGGTTCCTCTACCTTTAAAATCTAATTGGTCCCCTCCGGGTCCTGTTCCTCCTGCCTTGCTGCTATATAGGGATTTGATTTTAAAGGATATGTCACGGGCAGAAGCGTCACAAAGGGGGTATCGCCATCATTTGAGATACAGGGAAAGACAGACGTTGAAACAGCTTCGTTCTCGTACTGACATCATAATTCGAAGAGCGGACAAAGGGGGTGCCATAGTCATCTGGAGTCGAGAACAATACTGCATAGAAGCTCATCGTCAGTTGTCTGATTTGAAAGTCTATAAACTGTTAGAGACAGATCCTACCAACATACTTCAAGAACGTATAAAACTGCTTACCACAAGAGCTTTAGAGGCAGAAATTATTACTAAAAAAGAAAGGCAGTATTTAAATCCGATTGACCCTATTGCAGCTAAACTTTATCTGGTACCCAAAATTCATAAGAATCTTACGTGTCCACCGGGGAGACCCATTGTATCCACTCGTGGCTCAGTGCTTGAACCTTTATCGGTTTATTTGGATTCTTATTTACGCCCATTATTGGGTTCCATTCCCTCGTATGTAAAGGACACTTCTCATTTTTTGCAAATTTTGGAGGAAAACTTACAGTTGGCAAAAGTGTCTAATATAATTTTGGTGACTCTAGACGTGGTATCTCTTTATACAATTATCCCTCAATTACAAGCACATTCAGTAGCCTTGGCTGCACTTCAAAATCGAAACAATTTTTCACAGCAACATTTGAGTTTTTTATCAGAGATAGCCACGTTAGTGTTATATCACAAATTTTTTGTATTTGAAGACAGGTTTTATCAACAGATTTCTGGAGTGGCAATGGGGGCGACCTGTGCCCCTTCCATTGCCAACTTGTATATGCAAAAATTTGAGATGGAGTGGTTGGACGTTTCCCCTTTTCAAGACAAGATGCGCCTATGGCGCCGATATATTGACAATATTTTTCTTTTATGGCAAGAAACGGAAGAGGAACTTCAACAATTTTTCAACTGGCTTAATAATTTAGACACTAATATTAAATTTACCATGAATTATCATACAGATCAAATCACTTTTCTTGATGTAGCTGTTAAAAAGACTTCAGAGGGGTGGATCACTTCAGTGTTCCGTAAAGCCACAGACCGAAACACTTATTTGCATTACACAAGTGCACATCCTCCACAGCTACGTGACAGTTTGCCAATATCTCAATTCATTCGTTATAGACGCAACTGTACAGATGTCCGATATTCAAGAAGCAATCTAAGGTCTTGAAAAGCAATTTTGCCAAAAGAGGTTACCCCCCCCCCCCCCGTGATAATTGATAGAGCGTACAAACGAGCCTTGTTTACTAACAGAGATCTCCTGGTACACCCTCCCGAGCGAATTGGTATGGCTGAAGAAGATCAACAGATTAATTTAATAACTGCTTTTTCTCCCTTTAGTTACCATCTCAAGAAAAGTTTAAGACGTCATCGAAACATACTTTAGGAGGTTTGGAGAATGTCCATACTCGATGTGTCTGGAAAAGACAAGAAAATTTTAAAGAACTCTTAAGCCCGGCAGTATTGCGTCCTCTATGTCCCATTAATGATCTCCCTAAAAGAGGTCATTTTAAATGCGGAACAGGTAATGTTTGTGAAGTTACTCAGGAACTAGTTGAATTTATGCATCGAGATATACAGTATAACATCAGAAGTTTTACCACCTGCTCCTCAACTTATGTAGTATACTGTATAAGATGCCCTTGTAATTTATTGTACGTGGGCAAAACCACCAGACAGTTCCGGGTTCGTATGAAGAAACACAAAAGTAGATTATAATGTGGTCGGCGGGAAGCACCAATAGTAGAACACTGTCTAGAGTCATACCATCTATATAACGATTTGCAATGTTTTTTTATCGATCAGCTTTTAACACCATGTCATGGAAGATCTAGGGAGAAAGCATTACTTTATAGGGAGCAACAATGGATTTATAAGTTGAACACAGTGGCACCAGCAGGGTTAAACGTTCGTATAGAATGGGAGGCGTGTACCTGATCATGACGTCATTATTGGTAGATTTCATATGAGACTTTATTTAACCCAACCCGCATGCGCGGCGTTTGGTAGCAGGTTGGAAGTAATAGCTTCTGGGCAACAGCATTGAAAAGGACATGCATAAAGCTTCAGGTTTTCTCTCTCTCTTTCTGTTTTATTATCTTTTGTCATCATTCCCCTTTTTTCATTATAACATCGAGTGGTGAAAAAAATTTATCAGTTCATTGAAAGTATGCACTAATCAGACAATTTTTGTTGTAGTGTTTCTGCAATCCCCTGAAGAAACCGCTTGAGGTGAAACGCATCCCTGTAGCGCGCAACTTAGCGTCGGGAACAAACACACCAGAAGCGGGAACACTTGCAATAGAAGCTGAATACCTTCAACTTAAGTTTAAGCTTTTCATAAAAACCACATTATAAGAATATAAAAACAAAAAATTTATATATAATATGGCTGGAATGAAGGTCATTGATGTATGTAGGGCTCTACGGACCACAGTTTAAATGGTCATGAAAATGCTCGGAGATTCTGAGACCTTGTTAGTCATTTTTGGAAATCAGCTTAGAGTCATTGTAAGTCGCTTGATACTTTCACGTTGTAATGCAGAGTTCGGAAGAAGATTATTATCCCAAAAAGAGAGGACAAATGCCTGAGGCGTTAAAGCCTGTGATTAACTGAAGATCCGCAATATCTCTCCTAACTGGGGTAAGCTAGGAGAGATATTGGAGCATGGAGAGCTTCAGAGGTACCTAAACCCTAAGGTTATGGTATAAAAGTTGTTGACTACCACAGGAGTGGTTGTGTGTGTAGAACCCCAAACCTCCTGGATAGCATAGGTATGGGTAAAGCGCATCTGTCGGAATCATATAGCTATATGAGCATAGACAGTCAGATAGATAAGTATGTGGATACATATCTATCTATAATAAAATATCTTGACACCAAGCCAGTGTTCTAACCATTAGGCTACTATATATATATATATATATATATATAGTAGCCTAGTGGTTAGAACACTGGCTTGGTAACCAAGCAACCAGGGTTCGATTCCCACCAGCACTCCTTGTGGCCTTGGGCGAGTCACTTAACCCTCCATTTCCTTGGAAGAAAGGCCTGGCAATCTACTTCCGGTGACACTGCCAAGAAAACCCGGGAGCTTCTGGGTCGCCAGGAGTCAGGGCTGACTCAAAGGCACACATTGCATTTTTGCATATAGATAGACATATAAAAATATATCTATAGTGAGATATGGAAGGGCATAAAATACACACAAAAGATAGATATGAATATGTAGGCCTATATATGGGTGTCTGCAATTAAACAGACAGAGATATGCCTACAGCACGGTATTCACATAGGATATGTGGAGAGCAAAGATTCATCTAATAACAAGGAGGTGGAACCTACTTGAGAAGATATATAGAGAATCTATTCCTCCTGGTTATGATCTGCAAGGATGCTAGCTAGTGAAAATAACCAGGACGGTTACGTGAAAAACAGAGGATAATATCAGTCTGCAACTAGGAAATCCTGAGTCTTCCAGAACTCTAGCATGGTAAGTGGACAGAAGACGCATAGAGATGAGATACCATGTTGACCTGCTTAAGGGCAAAAGGTATCATGCGTTCTTACCATGAGGACGAGCTGCAAGGAGAAAGAGCATATCCCCGATTGGGAATACTATGGACCAAAGCAGGGAATTGGCAACTCCTTAAGTTTTCACGTGAGAGAAGGCCTATGTCCTTTATATCAAAAAGGAGATAGTAAAAGAAGGGAGAACCCTTCTAGTCATGGGAGACATGACTGAAAAGCCTTTTCCAACCATCTAGGATAGCTGTTGGAGAAAAAACCCCCATGCTCTCTAGCAAGGGCCCATAGTGGAAAGCTTCTCTGTAGAATTGCAGAAAGCATGATGCAGGAGAATGAGGAGATAGAACTGCCTGCTGGAGAGCCAGTATCTCTGCCAACTATGCTGCCAAACCCAGGAGAATGGAGATGGCAGAAATAGAAGACAATCCAGAAAGCTTGTAGTGAGATAATCTCCAAGATAGATGAAGGCACTGACTTGGAGCCACTACTAAGACTAGACAGAAAGTTAGTGTAGGACAAATCTGGTTGTTTGTGGACAGAACCAGTGGCCCAAACATTAAGGCTCCTGCATAGGCAGCTGCTAGCAAGACAGCAGAAAGAATTTTACTGTTTAAAAACAGAAAGAACAGACAGAACAGGAGTAGAAAACTCTGGACATATCTGATAAGCTGCCCCAAAGCAAGATTGAAAAAGAGGAGTTAACTCAGAGAGGAAAACTCCGCACTGGAAAGTGACAAAAGTAGAGAGGCTGAAGAAAAAGCCCTCCAGTGAAGTAATACCACTCTTACAGAGGAAAAAGCTTGGTAAGAGGGTGAAGAGAATGGAGCTGAAGAAGACTTACCAAGTAGTAAGTCTATAAAAAGGAAAAAATACATGCTGGCACAGGAAACTATCATTTAATAGTGGTTAGACCTCTTTCCCTAGCAGGAAGAAGAGGAGAAACCTGTGACCTATAGGCATGAACATCCTGACAGCTCATAGAAATATAGAAAAAATGGATGTATTTTGGAAAGAGATCCATGTCTAGGGGTTAGAATGAAGCGGTGGATTGCCTCTATTGAGAAGAAGCAAACTGCAGATTCTAAACCCCAAGAGTCACAAGCATCTGATGATGATTGATCAGAAAACCTGTGGTTGCTGGGTTTGCTGAGCCTGGTGAGAGGTTGGATTCTTCAGACCAGGACGATGGTTCCCCTGTTTGGGAACATCTGTATGATGGGCAGGTGATGAATAAAACCTTCTCCTCCTATGGGAAGAAAGTTTGGAAGGACATTTCCTACCTACTGGGACAAAAGAAGGTGTAGAACAACACCTAGGAACATGTAAATCAGTGGACAACTGAGTAACCTGACGTAAAGACTCTTTGTTGAAGAGATTTTCTCCAGTGCAAGGAGTATGTCCCAGTCTTTGTTGTGCTCATTTGTCCAAATCTGAAGCTTGGAGTCAGGCTCTACGTCGTGCCCCTATAGCTATAGCAGAAGTCCTGCTAACAGACTCAAAAGAGTCTAGGGAAGCACGAGAAAAAAAACAAGAGATATTCTGGATATGCTTAAGCAGTGAGGAATAGTCTGAACTCTTGGAATCTGGAAGGAAAGGAGTCAAAAGATGTAATTTCTTTGTGACCTCCTCAAGAGATAGACTCATATAAAAGATATATGAGAGAATTCTTGCAGAAAGCATAGATGTCTGGAAGGTTTGATGTTGAAAGGCATCTAGTGTTCTAGATTCACGACCTGGCGGATAAGAAGAGTGCTTTTCCTTACTCTTTACTCGCCTCAGTGCTGATTCCACTACTATGGAATGATGAGGAAGTTGAGTCTTTTGAAACCCTGGAGAGGGGGGCACCTGATATAGGAGATCAGTTGCTCTGGAAAGTGGGGGTACCCTTAAAGGTGCTTCCCACAGACCTAGAAGGAGATCCTGCAAGGAATGATGCAAAGGAAGCATTATGTTCTCCTTTGCTTTGGTAGGAACAGAGCCTTGTGCAGGATCATGTCCAGGGATAGGAATGGCAAGTGATCTTGCTATTTCCAGGAGAAAACTCTGAAAAGAGGGATCTCCAACGGGAATCTCCTTTGGACAGGTTAGATCAGAAGAACTAGCCTGAGCACCGAAGGATCTATCCAAATATATAGGAATAGAAGGTCCTGCATGGTGCAGGTTGGTATCCTTAAAGGATGATTGCTGGTACTGGCTGTCAGGAGCAGCATCCGTCAGTACCTCATCGTCCATGCCAGGTATCGACTCCAAGCCTGGTATAGAAGGGAGCGATCCTGTTGAAAGAAGCAGGGCAGGAGCTGGCCACGATGCTACTATGGATACCGGTAGCGATGCTGACACCGGTACTGATGTCGGAGCCGAAGGCGACACAGACATCGGAGTAGCCATCGATGACAGCTCAATCGGTACCGAGGTAATCGAAGATCTCCGGCAGCCATCCTCGGTACCAAGCCTGCAGTACCAATCGGTGTTGGTACCAATGTGTGCTGGTACCCAGTCTTCCAGACTAGAGATCGATTGCAAACTTGGTATCGAGGGCAATGAGCCTGATGAAGGAAGCACAGCATACCGACCACAAAGGTAATGTGGACATCGGTACCGACTTCGGTACCGTGTCTGATACCGGTGGATGAAGGCCAACCGGTGGCAACTCAAACGGCATCAGAGGAACCGAGAGTTGTGGATCCGAATCATCGGAACCGAGCCTTTGGTACCAAGGGGAGCCGGTACCAAGGCGAGTCGGTACCCAATCCTCCAGACTGGAAATCGATTCCAGACTCGGCATCGAAGGAAGCGAGTCTATCGATGCATGTCTGGAGGGTACAGACGTCGGTGGTCGTATCGGTGTCGGTACCGATACCGAAATTCAGTCTGGGAAATATCCACCGGACCCAAAGGTACCGAGGACGCCAGATGACGATCCCTGGTGAGGAGTGTTTCATCCAACACCAGTGCCGGAGCCGGGGTATCGGTACCGCTCGAAGCGGATGCCACCACCGGACACGGCTCAGGTATGTTCTTTGAGGGGTGAACCCCAGGAACAACCTGAAACCCCTTATACACTTTGGAGACCGAAGACTCCCGCCGGGGTATTGAAGCCAGCGGGCCCTCGAGGGCAAGGCCGGAGCCATCTACATGCTGTGCATGAGACCTACCACTCGAGTACTGGCTAGTCTTAACAGACTGTTTGTGGGTTACCTGATCCTGTGTAGAAGAAAGGGACGGTGCCCTGAAGTTGGAGGGGAACCGGGTATCGAGGAAATCTCAATGTTGAAACCCTCTTCTCACCAAACTGTTGCCCAAAGGCTCCGGAGGAAAAAGGTCAGGCCCCAAACAGGTTAGACATCGGCTTTGAGGGTCTAAAAATAAAGTTGTACCGCCACAGTCTGAA
Organism: Ichthyophis bannanicus; assembly: GCA_033557465.1. Lineage (NCBI taxonomy): Eukaryota > Metazoa > Chordata > Amphibia > Gymnophiona > Ichthyophiidae > Ichthyophis > Ichthyophis bannanicus. The sequence goes on from CM066031.1 coordinate 129,686,489, forward strand.
CATTTCCTGGAGAAAGTGGCTGGCGGTTCCATGAAGGAAAAAGAAGAGGCTTAAAGGCCTGAGAAAACGCTATGAAGAAAAAATAGTCCTTGAAAAAGGAAAATTTCACAAGAAAAGAAAAGAAAACACCGGCGGTACCGGTGGCGTCGGGGAAGACAGCCGCGACCACAAGAAAAGTAAAGAAATAAAACAGAATTTTCTGCGGTGACAGGAGGACGTCCTGCCGGCTCCGCGGAAAAATGAAAACTGAGGAGAGGCAGTTGGGAAAGGCGGGAAGGCAGCACGCAGGCGTGGTGGGATGCTTCCAAAAGCTCTTTGATTGGACGCTGAGAAGCGTTCCCGCACAGACTCCGTCGGTACCAACATACCCATATGTGAAGACTCATTCCTGCTTGTTCCTGGAGATCTCTGTATCTCCCCCAGTGTCCCCAGGCCACAATCTGGGCCCATTCCTGAACCTTCACCCCTGTCCACGACACACAGCCATCTGATAGCTAACACCTGCCCCCTTCACCCACAACAGCAGTGATACCCGCCCCATCCACCCTGAACACACCACCAATATGGCCATGCACTGCCCAATCGCATCCCATCAGTATCTCAGTAGTCTGCCCCCTGCTTCTAAACCGTGTGCCAGGCCAGTCATGGCCACACTACCCCCCTTGTCCGGTCACGTCAAAGCCTCCCTAACCTTTACCATACCCATGTCAAACCCCCCCTTCTGAGGTCAAGATGCAGAGACTCTGTGGCTACCCACCACCCCTCGTCTCCCATCTCCCCAAACAAAACCCCTGAAAACATTGGGCCCAAGCAAACACCCACCATCTGTGCAGTACACCCCTACTGGTAGCCCCACACTCTGCCCCTTTCTACGTGATGCCACGTATGCTGTGAAGAAACCTCCGCTGTCCATACAGCAGACACCGTCTCCAACCCCCCACAGATCCAGGATGAAACCACACGTCCTCGCTGCAGCTATAGAAGCATGATCTCCCTGACACACCCACACTGTCCCTAGTGGTATCCCTCCCACTCTATCTGTGTTCGTGCTGACTAGATAGAAATCACTGATGCGCAGAACATGTCACCTACCTGTCTGCACTGCGCCACATTTGCCATGTAGCACTATGCAAATGCTCAGTAGTGGTAGAAGTACATGTCTGCACCATCACGCCAACAGCACCAGAACACACAGCTGACAGATGGCATGTATCATGCAGACACACCAAGCTGACAACACACACACAAGGCAAGAAGGTCTGAAGGGAAGATACAGAGATGTAATGTGATGCAGCCACACTGTGAAGTGCATACGCAGTGCACAGGCAAATGCACAAACATGCCAATGATGTCATGTCCCAATGGCCCAGCAACACCCATCAGATGTGTAGACCTGATGTGTGGGTGTCAGTGGGTCATATAGCAGTGTAGATGTCCCTAGAACAGCATCTGATGTGTTCAGAAAGGCCAGACGTCAGGTAGTCATGTAAAAAAACACCTTTAATGAACACATGGCATCAACAACAGTGACACAATGCAACATGAGGACACGGTATCAGGACGAGAGTCACATGTGGGCAAACAGCAAAGACGATGGGATCCCACTAGCATACAGACGTAGCACTATGTGGAAGTCACACCGCAATCGGTGCCATGGAAACAGGAACAGTCACAATATGGCAATGTACAGGGACTGCAAAAATTGAGCCTGGAAATGGACACATCGGCCGCCACAGTGCAAAGGTATTAGCGCAATGTGAGTTGAGCAATGTCATGTCAGAAAGAGGACTGCACACACATGCAAACATTAGCCAGCAAATCAATGTACATTGCCACATCTGTCCAGTAAACACACACAATAACATGTACGTAGAGCTACAAAGAGACACCCACAATGGTGCATGTACCCACACAAACCCCACCCTGCCACATGTACCAGTGTAAGAGATGAGTCCGGCACATGCACCGTGTATGTTTAAACACCAGAGAGTGCTGCCCCATATCCACTGTAACACCCCCTGCGATGGTCAAACAGCAATCAGAGATGGTGGCATGCATCACAGTGTTCTGTAGGAAAATAGTGTGTCATGTACAAGTGGATGTTAGCCACACAAATAAGCAGGACCTACAGAATGTATCTCCTGTGCCACATACGTGGCTGCGTGTACCTGTGTAGCCAAATATTGGTGCAATGCTTGCGATGCGAGCCCCACACATTGCCCACACACAGCTACACAATATCAGATGGATGTACAACATAGAGTGCGCATGTGAGTTCCTTTTGTCGATGTATGGACAAGTGTCCACAGTGCAAAAGCCACCTGTGATTCTACAAGTCCGCCTATAACCATGCCAGATTACATGGCCATGCAAAGTCACAAGTGACGTCTCAATGTTCCACAACAATGCAAAGGTGATGTTTCTCTGCTGTGATCAACGCAACACCCAGACAGAGCACGGTAGCGACGGTGTGTCATTCCCCCCCCGGTGATGTCCAAAGTAGTAGGCCAACAATGATGTCCAACACAGGCATGTGTCCGACTTGCATAGGTCCATCTCCCACTGGCACCATCACCCAGGAACCGTTGCATGGAGGTGTCCTGTCCAACCACATCTGGGTGATGGGGACTCCAGATGCAGCATAATATATATGCTGTGTGTGTTGGCTGCACCCTGTGTTAAAAGGAGTAGAGAAAAGGTAAAGGTATGCCACACCCACCATCATGTCACTGCTGAGAGTTGGAGCTGAGCTTGTACAGCTGTGCTGCGGGACCATCACAGGCACTCCGGGGACAGCCTGCTGATGGGGGGGGGGCTTCTTGAAGCTCCTAAAACCCTCCGTTTGTTATTTTGGAGCAGAGCTACCTGTTTGGAGTGTGCAGGAGGAGTGTGTGCCCTGCTGAGAGTTGGAGGAGTGCTGATCTTGTACAGCTGTGCTGCAGGACCATCACAGGCACTCCGGGGACAGCCTGCTATTTGGGGGTCCTAGTTGTGTATTTTACTGCAACTAGTGGTCTCCGCGACTGTGGTGCGTGTATTAAGGGGCGTGTCTAAAGGGGCAGGTTCTGCCCCTTAGACGCCCCTTTGACATCACATTGATGGAGCTGTTGTACCAGCAGTCTGGATTTAAGTTAAGTGTGGGTTATATTGGTTGGCTTTTTGTTGTTTGTCTTTGGTGGGGTTATAATTTCCTTAGACAATATGGGCAAGAGGAAAGCTAAATCTCAGAGCAAAGTCCAGTCGGCTGATTCCGGGAAGCCGGTCGGCCCTCTGGATAAACATTTTGCTCCTCTTCCCCTGGCGCAGTCCTCTTTTGAGGGGGCATCTTTGAGCCCCGGGGAGAGGTCTCCTCCTCCTTGCCCTCTTGTTGATTCTGCCAGTCTTTCTGGGCTTTCCCCCGAAGTAGCAGTGAGAAATAAGGTTGTCTTGAAGTTACCTACTCCGTTTCAGTCGGTTGCGCTGGGTATCTCTTCGGAGCTTCCTGCGCCGCCCTCAGATTCGGAGGTTACTTTAAAGGATTTATGGGCTGCTCTGAAGTGCATTGACTCTAAAGTGTCTGTTGCCTTTAGCTCTTTTGCTACTTTCTCGCAAGAGACTGTTACTGCGGTACAGCAACTTGACAAGAAAGTTTCTCAAATAGATAAGGCAGTTGGTAAATTGGAATCTCAGTTGATCCCACTTCAATCGACTAGTGTTACTGGTATTAAAGATTCTTTACTATTACATACGGAGTTAGAATCTACTGAGAATTCCATGCGGGCATGTAACTTGAGATTTTTGAATTTTCCCTATACCTCTCTATTATCACCTAAGATACTTTTTGATAAATATATAAAAGAAGTCCTTGCCATATCTGATGTTTCTGATGTTATGCAGATTTATTATATACCTTTTGGCACTAAGAAGACAAGCCCTATTGATGGAGATTTAGATGAAATTATTCCTAATGTGGTGAACCTCACTGCTTTTCTTGAGGATTCCTCAGATAATATTCCCACTCGTTCCACCTTGCTGGTTAGTCTCTCCTCTGTAATGGTTAAGCAACGTATTTTGAAAGCTTTTTTTAAGATGAAATCAGCGTTATTCTGTGGTCAGAGGATAAATATCTTCCCAGATGTCTCACGCAGTACCCAATTAAGGCGTCAGCAATTTCTATCTTTAAAGCCACGTGTTTTGGAGTTGGGTGCCACGTTCTTTCTAAGATTTCCTTGTAAGTGTCTCATTTCTTTTGAGGGCACTTCTTTTGTTTTCCTAGACGTGACGCATCTGGAAAGGTTTCTGTCCAATAGGCAGGGCTCAGTAGGGTCTGGCAGTATTGTTGCTTCCTCCTAAACTGTGGCCATTTGAGGCTTTGATTGCTTTAATTAATTTTTTTTTTTTTTTTTACTGGTTACAGTTGGCTCTCATGATGTGGTCTGTACTATTGATACTGTACTGGATATTTTTTGTTTCCTGTATCATAACTTTGTATTGTTTGCTAACAGTCAGTATCACATTATGTCCTGTAATGATTTGGTTATTGTATATGACTGAAAATATCAATAAAGAAAAAAAAAAGGAGTAGAGAAAAGGTAAAGGTATGCCACACCCACCATCATGTCACAATGCAGACAGTGACAGCACATTATGTGCATAATGAATGCCCAGATATTAAAACATGACACAGCCACAACACACAGCACAGTGCATGTTGACCACAGCAGGAGATGGCACTGCAGACCAGGTTACCATCTTGACATGGTCATGTCAATGCCCATGTCACACAGGCATCCCAGAGGTCCACAGCATATCTGGCAGTGCTGGTGCACAGAAATCCCACAGAAAGGTACGATGATACAAACAGCCCAAATGAAACATCTACACGTGGATGTTAGTACCATAAGATCTAAGGTGCAACCTACCTTAATTGTACAACAGGTGTCTGATGGGGACTGTCGGAGCCAGGCAAAGGACACAAGGGGCCACAGTAGAGGCTGCAGATGTCGATGAACTGCATTCATCACCACGTCATCATGGTCAACCATCAGTGGTGCAGGTCCAAGGAATGGTGAGTTGCATGTTAGCCAAACGATGTGTAGTGTCCTGTCAGCAAACATGAGACACGTCAGGGAACAATACATGACACATGCTCACAATGTACAGAAGGGCAAAAGCCGAAGGTCACAGAGAGACAGGTGAACACCACCGCACAGGTGGCCAGACACATCCCAGCACCAGACAATGGCAGGGGGAAGCAGAAGGTACCATCACCTAGACACGCCCCAAAGACACAGAGACACACCGTGAGACAAGGTGAGCATGCCACAAGTTGCATACGGCAGGTCTGTGCACAATCAGGGACCAGTGGAGACAAGCATCACAGTCCATGCAAGGATACACTGATGATGTGTAATGCCACAATGGCAGAGAAGGATGTATGTGCTATCTACCAACCCCACACCCTGTGTCTGGAGACACACACAGCCTGGTAACATGTGCCCTGGGTACAGTGTGTAAATACACAAAATGTGCACAGGCCAATGGCCATATGCGTGTCAACCAGAACATATGGGGGATGGAGCTGCATGCCAAATGTGTGTACAGCAACAGACGTGCAGTAGAGAGGGAAACACAGATATGTGTAATGCTGTACTGCCACCACAGAACACTTACCTGTATGTCCACCCACCCCAGTCACCTGCAGGTCGTAATGATGTACACACAGTTCCCATATGCACCACAGCACCGGGCAGGATGGGCAGCCTATCCTGGGGAGTCAAACACACAAGTGACATATATATATGTCATGGTAGTGCCGTGAAACACACAGGTCACCACAAACATGGAGACACATATGCACAACCCCACATATGCAGAACGTATAGGAGAACAGATCCTTGATCAGATGTTGCCTGGCTGCCATCCCCTCATGTGTGTCACCATGGCCATGTGCAGGAGGATACACAGGATCCTCCTCAAGATCCTCATTAATTTTGACTGGGACATTGTGCCTGAGAGCAATGTTGTGCAGGATGCAAAAGGCCAGAATGATATGTGCCACAGTCATGGGTCCATACTGTAAGGCAACACCGGTCCTATCCAGACACCTGAAGCGGCTCTTCAAAATGCCAAAGGTATGCTCAATGACAGAGCGGCTGGAGGCATGGGCCTCATTATACCTCATCTTTGCACCTGGCCATGGGAGATGCACAGGGGTCAGCAGCCAGGCAAGACATCCATATTCTGCATCACCTACAGAAAGAAATGTGGTACAGTCAATCGGGAGATGATGGACACACAAAAGCACAGAAGTAGCAACATTAAACTGGACAGCAGATAAACAGGGACAAAAACATATGAGATCATAGAATGGCACACGATGGCACTGCACTAGCTTCTGAAGCTGGGAGATCCAGAACCCTGGGGAAGGCTGATTAGGGCAACACACATCAACTGTTTCTAGGCAACACACACTGCCAAAAACCTGTGCCCAAATGGCAGCAGTGGCAGGTGTGAAGGCATCTGGCTGACAGTGGCAAAGCATACTGGAAGGGGCAGAGATGCGCTTGTGTGCAATTATGTGATGCCTATGATGCAGTGCATACATAGCATAAGTCACCGGAACACATACCCGAGGGTCCAGGTCGAAATGGCAGTAGAGACAAGCTAGCGTGGGCAGGCATACAGCATACATGTGTAATACCAAGTGCGACCACAACTCCACCTACGTATTGTCGCACACATGGACAATGGAGGAAAGGCCCCATACACACCATACAGCATGAGGATGGATCTGTGCACATAACTAATCCACCCCCCTGGATGGCACACACCACACATGTTGGATATGGGGTCTACGAGGGACACACCACAAAGGCATACACATATACATCTGTGTGTGCTGTCTGTCTGAGGCCATGTGCAGGAGCCATGGTCCAACCAGAGGTGTCGCACCCATCAACAGAAGGGATACCCCATATGTGCTCAGAGTGTTCCTGTACATAAGACCTGTGCAACCGAACAGCAGTAGCAGATACCAGTCACAATCGCATGTGTGCCGAGACACCCAGGTGAGCAATGAGACACACATGGTATACATAGAGACATGTAGCAGCACACAGAGGTACGTGACCACGTCCCTGGTGACAGGGTGTGACATTGTACAAAGCCCCATAACAAGGCAGTGCCCCACAACCACAATGCAAGGAAAGGCATGCAGAGGACACAGGTGACAATGGGACCCCAGATACCATACACAGTACAAGAATATGAGATATGGTAAATACCCACCCTGCAGGACACAGTCTCCATATTGTCTGGCCTCAAATTGGCTGAACAGTGCCAAGTGCTTCAGGATATAGGAATCATGGGCTGAACCTGGGAACCATGGAACCACATTCAGAATATGCATATTTGCATCACAAACAACCTGCACATTCAGGGAATGGAAGTGTTTGCGGTTGCGGAACACAACCTCCCTGCCTCGTGGCGGGACTAGGGTAACATGTGTGCAATCAGTAGCTCCCATCACGTGTGGTATCCCTGCAATCCACTGGAATGCCTGGCCCAGGGCCCCCCAATGTTGCCTACCATTAGGAATCGCAATGTAATTTCCAACCCGGCTGACCATAGCCCGCAGTTCCTGGTAGAGACAGTGTGAGAATGATGGCCTGCTCATCCCGCCCATTGAGGATTAGAAACAGCCAGAGGCAAAGAAATGTAGGGCAGCCAGGAGCTTGGCCAATCCCGGTATTGCATGTGACCGAGCAGTCCGGGGCTCGAGGTCAGGTCGTAGATCCTCATAGAGCTCCCTAATAGCCCCTGTGTCCAGACGGTAGAGGAAGATGACCTGGTCTTCACATATGTCCTGGAGCATAGGCCTCAGCCTGTAGAGGTGTGGCAGGTGGGGCCGTGCCTCAGCACGCCTATGGCGCCGTGCTGGTCTCACCTCACCTGTGGATCCTCCACAGCTGCAAGTCTGAGTTGCAGTGGGACTGTACTCATGCCCAGTGCCACAGCCCCAGGGACACCATCTCCCCCTTCAGGCAACCGCAGCTCTGCCAGCTCCACCAGCGCCAGCACTGCACAACCCGCATTCATGATCTGAGCCATGATAGACATGGGATAGAGCACAGGTAGATGTTAAATAGGGTGTGGGGTGTGGCAAATAATCATAGCAAACCCTACACACCTGGTGATGCTGGGATGTACACCATCAACACCATGAGACAACGCTCTGTACGTACAGAAGCGTAACGCCATAGTGCGCCCAGGAACGCGCGTTCCCAAAAATGCATGTACTGATTGGGCATGATGAATGAGGATAGGAGAAGCATGCGGCGTGTCCCTGCACCCCAGCAGGGCACAAACGTACGGCATTCTGCATTACGTGCCCCACCCAGATACATAGGTGAAAGCAGAACGCAAGGTGCGTTCCGACGCGCAGAGACGTTGCAGACACATGTACATCCAATGCAGATTATCACGTGGGGAGATACATTGCATGATCCACTTATGCATGTTGGAACACGCCTTAACACCCAAAGCAATGATAACCAGCAGAGTGTGCGTGCATGCAGCAAGAACCATGCCGGAAGATAAATGGTGCATGTTTGGAGCAGTGCACACCAACAGCAGCGATAAGGACAGATCTGAGGACGGAGAGCATAGGGATAGTACAAAGCGCACCTAGCAACGCGCATGTGAGGATACATCATACGTAAGGTGCATACATGCGTGCGTGTCAGGAGAGGTGTCTGTATGGGGCGGACGGAATACGCAAAGGTAATGTGCACTACTGCGCATGCACATAACGCCCATGCAGAATGCACATAGGACCACACCCAAGGTACATAACTGGGCACCGCATGCCCGGGACGGCAAGGGCTATGGTACACGGAACCTACCACAGCATGGAGGACAAGGCAGGAGGCAGCCAGGAGGCAGGAGGGGAGCGCAGGCAACAGTCACCTGTGGCCCACCCTGCCGCAGACCAGGAGAGTGAGAGCGCAGGCCCATCCGGGGCCTTACACCACCCCCCAGAACAGCCCGGAGGTGCACCATGGCAGAAGCGCTGCAGGATGCCGGTGGCCAAGGAAGCCAGGAGGAGGGCAGTCTGCTTTACCCAGGAGGAGAATGACCTCCTCCTGGATAGCATCCTTGAGAGGTTTGAGGTGCTCTTCGGTCGGATGAGTGCAACAACCACCATTGCAATGCGCACCAGGGCCTGGGCCGAGGTACAGGCAGAAGTGGCGGCAGCAGAGGGACCACATCACGACATCGAGAGTCTCTGCAAGTGGTATTGTGACATAAAGTGGAACATCCATGCACAACTCTCTCGGGAGAGGCAGAATACACAGGGAACTGGAGGGGGCTCAACGCAGGGGACCACCCTGACCAGCCTGGAGCAGCATCTAGTGGACCGACTCGGGCCCATGTATATACATGACCTGCCCCCTTCACTGGACACAGCACATGCACGTGCAAGTAATATGGAGAGAGGTGTACCGGTGAGAGACCATAAATAAGCGAGTGCAGGGATGGATGCAGTGGTGCGGGGGGGGGCATGCCAGGGGTCACACAAAGACGCATGGCACCAGCCAGTCCCATGCAACATATGGGGTAGCCCACACCAGATGCACCATCCTTACACCGCCCCTGTACCACAGCCCCTGTCAGGCATGCACTGCATAGGCCACCACACGCAGACCCCACACATGCAGAGGGCTGGAAACTGGCCCAATGGGGATCACCATCCAACATCCCCCCGCCACATCCCCAGCACCACACCATGTGGCCCTGACACAACACCGGCCAACATGCATTGCCACCCCTGGGCATCTGCCAATCCCAGAAGGTCCCTGCAATGGCACACGGCCAGGTCCAGGGACCCCACACACCCACCCATGGGCTGGCAGCTGGCAGCTGAAAGGGGTGTGGACAGCATGCCACCACATGACATGCATTGCCCTGTGCCAGCAATAGACCTACGAGGTGCATAGACCGCCACTGCACACATGGACATACATAGTGCACCAAGGGACCATACAGATAGGGTGGGATGAGCAGGCCACAAACGGGAGCCCTGGGGCCCAACCCTCCGGGGATGGCATAGCAGTGGGGGTGCAGTGACAGGTAGACATACAGAGAAAGCATGGCATAGGGTGTGGGGCCACTGAGGACACTACAGAGCCATACACCCAACCGAGAACACAGACACAAGGATGTACCCGGCAGGTGCACGCTAGCGGGGAGGTGGAGTGGGTCCAACATTGGATGGACCGGCCAATGGTGGAGGTGCCGGTACAGGGTCAGAAGGGGGTCCAGCCTGGCATGCGGGGGGGGGGGGGAGGCGGTGCTGGGCCTGAGACCATCACCCCAGACAGGGGAAAGGGGGGTGTGAGTGAATGCAGGGACCCTAGGACATAGCGTGGAACCATGTGCGGACCCGTCAGAGGGCCGACAGGTGTCTGCCAGTGCATGCTGAGTCTGTCCAGCAGAGATGGGGGGATCATGTCTGGGAGCTGGGGCAGGAGGTGCAGGGCATGCACAACATATGGTACCAGAAAGCGCGTGGGACAAGGGGTGGACGGGGGCCATGGAAGCGCAAAAGGATACCCCCCAGGAGCGACAGAGGTCCATGGGGACCAGGTGCCAGGGGTGACAGCCCCCGCTGGGGGAGGGTTCAGGGGGGGCGAGGTGGCGGCCAGAGAGAGTTTGGAACTGTGGAAGCAGGGTATGGCTACCACAGATCGAGGGGAGGGCACCGACACAGGGGCGGTGAGTGGGGCGGCACAGGTGCAGCTGTAGGTGCAGAGGCCAGTATGGGAGTGGATGTAGATGACATTGAGCAGAGGGCGGCACAACACAGTGGATGGGTGCAGGGGCTGGGGGAAGGCCCGTGGTAGCAGCGTTGGGCAACAATGTGTTGTGGGGACACAGTGCAGGAATGGTGAGGACAGCAGGGCCACAAGGGTAACCACACGGAGGAGATGGAGGTGCACTGCACATGTGTGTGCCATAGGCACTGGGTGCAGGGACACAGGTGGCGATGGGGTGGCACGGGATGGGTGGCTACATGTGCAGGGGGGGAATGGCCTTAGTAGTGTCAGGTGTCCAACACATGTGCCTGCTACATGCAGCCACCCACAGCTTGCTGCTGGTTGAGCCACAACAGGCCCAACCCACCCCTGCCCATGCACACATATCCCCACCATCACAGGGCACACCTGTCCCCAGCTGCACTGGCACAGCACCCCAGCCCCACACCACCAGCCATGCTTGGCCATGTGGGGTTCCCCCAGTCATGTGCACATGTGGTCACAGGTGGCCCACCACAGGCACCTGGGACATGGACATGGGATGGTATCACACACATCCCTGCACAGGTGACGTCCATCACCACATGTATGCAGCCTGTGTACCCACACACTGACCATGATGCCCTGCGCCCTACATGGCATGTAGATACAGGGTGTGACAGGAGCAGGCAGTCAGCCATGCCCCACCTGAGCTGTGCAACCTGTTCCCCCACAGGTGACATACATGCCATTTAGGATGTGGAGGAGGGGTTGGAGTACACAGACCCTGGGCTGTGGCCCCTTTATGATGCTGTGCCGGAGGTGGTGCTGCCAGGGGAGACAACTGCAGGACACATGGAGGTGGGGGCTCCAGCAACACCCCTGGAAGGTGATGGTGGGCCAAGTCAGGGGCCGGCCAAAGACAGCGTGCCACCTGCCACTACATCCACTGAGGAGGTGGTGCCTGCTGCCCCTCAGCAGCTCACATGGGATGTGCGGTCTGCCCTAGCGGGGGTAACAGGGCAGATGCGAGCGCACTCTGAGGCGGCACATTGTGATGCAGAGGGTGAGTGTGCAACTGTGTTCATATGATGTTGCCTGTGTACAGGTGGCAGGTGAAGCCATGTCTCACGGCGTACAACTTGTCTCCCCCACAGGTATATGGCATGTACTGCGTGGGGTCCTATGTGAACAGCGACAGCAGTGGCACGAGGCGTGCCGCATATGGCATGCAGTGGAGGGGATGCTTGGTGAGATGTGGGGTCTGGCCGCATTAGTGCAGGCCATAGCTGCCAGTGCTGAGCTCCTGGCAGCTGGCCGGGGGATCCCCTCGGGAAGCAATGGCCAACAGCAGCAGCAGCAACAGCACCAGCCATTACACCTGCACCATGGGGTAAAAGGGGCCGCTCAAGGTGCGGCTGGGCACGAGGCAAATAAATGGCTGCACATGCAGCATTGCCTAAAGTCACGTGTCGTGTGTTTATTTTGGGAGCCCCATGTATGCCCTGCCCTACTCGTGGCTGCCCCAGGGACCAACCCCATGCTACCACCATGGCCAGTCTGTGCCCCCCTAGCTGGTATTACCATGGGCTGTGCCAGCAGCCAGGCCACCCCCTCCCACCCACCAGCACCCAACATCCCTTCTGCCCCCCACCCCGCCAGTGTCTGTAGCCCCCCTGCCCCGTCCCTCTACCCCCTCCCCGCCACCTGTCCCCATTGGTACCCGCTTACGGCACATTGGGGTGGCACCAGACACGTCTCTGTGCAGTGCTGTCTGCTTCTCATTGGTTGGAAGGAACAAACGGAGCAAGAGAAGTAGGTTTGGAACAGACTGCTTTATTGATGATAGTCCCTACGCGTTTCGGCTTACGCCTTCCTCGGGGGACATACAGCTACCATAAAAATGAACAAACAATGTTAGAATGAAATGTACATAATGAATATAAAACATTTAAAAATTATGTAAACAATGTAACTCAAAATATACATTACAACAAATAAATGAGTAAACAATAATAGCATAAAAAATTAAATAAGAAATATTTAAAAAATATTTAAAAAAGAGAGACAGTAATTCAAAAATATATATGTGTAAATAAACGAATAAAACCCAAAGGACATCCAGAGAAGTGTGGAAATAGAGAGGGCCGAGACACAACCAAACCAGTGAAGACAATTGTTGAGGACTATGAAACCAGATAAAAAAATCATGAATAAGATTAAAAAATATGATTGAAAAAGATGTTAAAAAACATAATAAATAAATAAACAAATAAATAAATGAATTAATGGCTAGTAAGCATGTATTCATCACGTAGATGGAAGAGGAGCTTTGAATTGGAAAAAAATAATAAAAGAAATAAAACATAAATATAAATGAATTAAAAGTAGAAAATAATAATGAATGAATAAATAAAATAAAATAAACAATGAATGAATAAATAAAATAAATGAATAAATAAATGAAACACAAAAAATATTAAATATTTCAGCTAAAAGTAAGCAATGGTATAAACCAGAGAAATCATCCATATGATGACCTACCAGTGCTGTGTCAGATGAAATGTCTCATAAAGACAGTTTGGTCGGAGCACTATACAATGGCTATAAAAGAGAAAGAGGCTAAAAACTATGTAATAGCATATAAGAACAATAAATAGATAATATTCAATATTAAACAACAATATATAAATAGAAGTAAAAATAAATAAATGAACGAAATGATAATAAAAATATGATCATAAAGTCCATAAATAAACAAAATATTGTGACAAATATATACTAATACAGATAACATGTCATGGCGAAAAATAAAACTATGTATAAAATATATATATATATATACCTAAGAATTAAAAATATATATATCTATATATGTATCATAACAATATATTACCTATAAAAATATATATATATGTATGAAAATGTTGCTCAAATACGCAATAATAAATAAAAGGACACTATAAATATTAAATATGATGTAGAGGACTATGAACAAAACGTGCATGAAACTAGTGATTGATAAATTGAACCAAGGGAATAATATAGTAAATAACTGCTGTGAGGTATATATTACCTTGTGCTACGATAAAAAAGGGGGGAGAGGGGGTGTTGAAGTGCAAAATCACTAAATAAATATAAATATCAATAAAACTAGAGTGAGTGCATAAGTAGTAAAAACAATATCAAGGGGAGATATGTTAACAATATGGTATATATTTTGAAAAATGGACCGAAGCCCCGATGGATATGAAAGTGAAGCAAAGGCAACATGTCAAGATAAAAAATGCGAAGAAGAATTAAGCGAACCATGACAACAGAAAAACGTTTGATATGAAAATGTGAACCAGTGGAAAATAAATTATCATAAAGTGCTGAAAAAAGGGGTTGTACCAGGTAAAGCAATGTAGAAACAAATAAATAAAATAGATCGTATTATAGAACTGATTGAATCACTAAATAGTGACCGAAGTGAGAAGGACACAGTCAATAGAGAGTTATATATATATAATAATAAGTGATATTGTTCAAATTGTGATGAGGACATGAAAAGGACTTTATGAGAAAGCTAGAGACCAGCATGTGTCTTATAGGAAGATGATGAGAGAAGTAAATCAAAAAGGGCGCCATTTTCTTGCCTGACAAAAAACGCGACGAAGTGAAAATAGTCAAATACACGCATGCATAACATCAAGAGGGTGGGACATGTGAATAAAAACAAATGTGAATGTGATGAGAAGGTGCAGATCTCTATTTCAACATAAAAAGTGATGTAAAGAAAAGGTATATATAAATAAACTTAAAACACCGGTTTGTTCTATAAAAACGAGCAAGAATGTGAGAAGGTGAATTAGTAAGCCTAAACGTGAACAGTAGAAGCGAATTCATGGATCACAATAGTGTGCAGTATAAAGGGGGATATGTGCGAGTATAAACGGCTATTTAGAGAATAAAAATCTGAAAATGCACAATTTAAATGAATCTATTGGAAACTTATTGCTCTTAAAATGCCTAGAACACAATGCAATAGAATAGGAAACTTGTAGATCAGTCAGTAAGGTCTTACTTCAATCAGCGAGCAGATCTATGTGGATGGTATAAAATCGCAGATAACACCAGTATGCTGGATATAGGAACGGCGCTATGCCAATGAAAGGAACCACACGAACAACAAGTAGTTTTTATAGACGCCATTTTTCGCGCCTTCAGAGATGACGTCAGTAAGAGTGGGCGGAGTAAAAAACGATCTAAAAAGGTAAATGGAAGAGAACCAAAATGATATATAGATTCCTATGGTCTCTCAAAAGGCATGTAAATAAAAAGGTATAAAACTACAAAATGAGTATCAATTCAAAGGATCGTAGAAAAGGGAATAATGTTACTTGATTTGGTGATAATGTTGTATTGATCGTATAAAACACTACTATTGTGCTAAAAATTAAGGATAAAGATTGTATAAAAATGAGAAAAAATAGACATATGAATAATATATGTAAAATAAAAACTGAATAATAATACTACCTGGAAACTGTTCCAGTACAATATAACCATGTACAAAGACTGCAAAATATATGCAATGAGAACGAATTCAAGAGCTATTGCATAAAAAAATGGAGAGATCACTCTCTTGGTTAAGCCCGGATGGATGCATACTATTGAGATCAAAAATAAAACGTTGTTCCAACTTAAGTAGAGTGTTATTAATATCACCACCACGCCAGTGTGGAATAGCAGTCTTGATGACCAAAAACTTGAGGTCACTGACCATATGACCCTTCTCTATCCAATGTGAGACTAATGGTTTTTCAACAAGTTGTCTCTGAATGTTACTCCTGTGTTCAATGATGCGTGTTCTAATCTGTCGTAAGGTTTTACCTATATAAATCATGTCACAAGGACATAAAATTAGGTAAATGACATAATGGTCTTGCAGTTAGAATAATGGTTAATGGTGATTTTATGACCCGTGGATTTATGTATGAAACAATTTTTAGCTGTGATGGCATGAAGGCAGACAGAACAGTTACCGCAACTGTAGTGACCTCTGACTTTTGGAGTGGGTCGAGGGGCAGTGAGAGCAGAGGGAACTAGAAAATGACTTAAGTTGGGGGCACGTTTATATGATACCATTAGCCGTTTTGATTGAAAAGCAGGTAAGGCTGAGATAAGGTCCCATTCTTGTTTCAGAATGTCCGTGATAGGCTTGGAATATGATGAAAAAGTGAGAGGGCAAGTAACCCTATCAATTTGTGGGCGCACTGTGTTCTGTAAAAGTGTCGAGCGATCCGTGGCTGATGCTCTCTGATATGCTTTATGGATACATTTATTAGGATATCCACGTTGTTCAAACCGCCGGTATAGATCAGTGGCATGTTTCTCAAAATCGATGTTATTAGTGCATAAACGCTTATTCTAAGGAATTGACTGACGGGTAAATTCTGCTTGAAAGAAGTATTGTGACAACTATCATAAGTCAGAAAAGTATTTCTGTCAGTGGATTTTCTGTATAAATCAGTGACAAAACCCTTGTCTGACTTCTTGATCATGATGTCAAGATATGGAATGGATTCTAAGCTGTAAGTTCCCTCAAATTGTAGATTTGAGTCTAATGTATTGAGCCAAAGATGAAAAGATTGTAAAGTTTCTTCAGGACCATCCCAAATTACAAGCACATCATTGATATAACATTTCCAGAGTTGAATGTGCTTTTTGTATGGATGAAAGGACAAGTGAGGGAAATGGAACGTAGGAGGTGGGTGGGGATAGGGTCTGATGAACAGGTGGTGGGTTTGGAGGAGGAAAGAAGAAGTGTGGTTTCTTCTTCAGAGATCGGAGGGAAGGAGGAGAGGGTGGCAGGGGGAGTAAGGATGGGGGAGGAGAATTGAGGAGGAGGGGAGGTAGGTGAGGGGGTAGGGAATTGGAGGGTAATTTTGTGGATTTTGTCGTGGAAGTAATCGGCTAGAGTTTGGGCAGAAAGGGAAGGCGGAATCGGGGGCGGGGGCACCTTGAGGAGGAAATTGAGGGTGTTAAAGAGATGGCGAGGATCAGAGGCAAGGGAATTAGTCAGATGGATGTAGTAGTCTTGTTTGGCAAGTGCTAAGGCTGACTGGAAAGAGCCAAGCATGAATTTGAAGTGTAGAAGGTCTTCTGGGGAGCGGGATTTGGACCAGGCTCATTCGGCAGAACGGGCGCGCAGATGCATAAGTAACAGATTGTGGGTGAAAGCCAGGGTTGGGGAGTAGATCGTTTAACAGGACATGGGGTGGGAGGGGCAAGGGTGTCAAGGGCTGAGGAAAGTGTAGCATTGTATAAGGATAATGCCTCGTTGACAGACTCGGAGGATAACATGGAGGAAAGAGATGGAGAAATGGTGAAGGAGAGAGTCAGGGGATCAATATTCTGAAGGTTTCTAAATAGGACGGAGGAGACAGGATGAGGTAGGGATGGTGGGAGCTGAAGAGTAAAAGTTAAGAGGTGATGGTCAGATGAGGGAAGGATTGAATTGCGGAAGTTTGAGGGAGAGGAATTGGAGAAGAGTATTAGGTCAAGGCAGTGGCCGTGTAGGTGTGTGGGGGCAGTGGAGCAAGGTTGGAGGTTGAACGAGGAGGCAAGAACGAGGAACTTTGAGGCATGGCGGTTGGAGGGGTTGTCGATGTGAATGTTGAAATCGCCAAGAATAAGAGTGGGGGAGGAGGGATCCATAAAGGCAGAAAGCCAGGAGTCGAAGTCAGTGAGGAAGGTTGATTTGGAGTTGTCGGGTGGGCGATAAATAACAGCTACTCGGAGGGGAAGTGGTGTGAGGAGGTGAATGGAGTGGACTTCGAAGGAGAGGGGGGAGTGTGACTGGGGTGGCAGGAGGGGTTGGAATTGGCAGGAGGGAGAGAGTAGGAGGCCAATACCACCACCGCGACCAGTAGATCGAGGTGTATGGGAGAAGTGGTAGCCACCATAGCAGAGAGAGGCAATGGATGCGGTGTTGTCTGAGGGGAGCCAGGTCTCAGTCAAGGCAAGAAGGTGTAGGGCATTAGATATGAAAAGATTGTGAATAAAAGAGGTTTTTTTAATGACTGAGCATGCGTTCCTTAGGGCGCAAGTAAACGGGAGAGCGGAGGGGGGGAGGAGAGGGATATGGATAAGGTTGGATAAATTACGTGTGGATTTCTTATCAGAGTAGCGTAGGGATCTATTTCTAGGGTAGTCCCGAGAGTTAGAGGGAGCAGGGTGTGGGTGGGTATGTCTGGGTGTTTGTGCTCTCCATCAGGGACATGAGGGAGGGGAGATGAGGGATAAATTGATGGTATCAGGTAGGTTATGGTTCTTTTTAGTAGTCACACCCTTTTCTGTTCCTTTTATAAGTTATTATATTCTTCTTTTTATTATAGTTTGTATTTATGTTTATATTTGATGTTTTTATCATTGTATATGTATTGTGATGACGAAGGCAGTTCAGAGGAAAGGGAATGGCAGAAAAGGGAACCCTGTTCCTTTAAAAATGCTAGCATTCAGGGTTTACCTAGTAACCAAGAGACTCTGAGTCAGAGTACAGCCAGCATCAAGCCCCGCCCATGTCAGCACATCAGAGCTAGGTGGAATCCTAGCAGCTCCCACGTGTGCTGGGAGAAGGGTGTGGTCCCTAGGAAAGATCAGTTTAAAACTGCTGAGTTTGAGCAGTCAGTTAGTGCAGGCCGAGGAGTCTCGAGAGGAGCCTTGGGAGGCTCGAGCACAGGCACGGGAACAGGCACGAGTGCAAGGAAAGGAGTCTCGAGAGGAGCTCCAGAAAGCAGCAGAGGAGCCTTGGGAGGCTCAAGCAGAGCTGGAACTAAGAGCAGAGACGAGCTGTGGGATCTAAGAGTAACAGGCCCAAGGCAGTCACAGCTAACAGGGAAATTGCCACGAGGGAGGCAAGCGTCTGAAGAGAGAAGGCAGCATGGCTTTGAGCAGGAAGGAGTGGAACTACTAAGAGACCCAGAGTTCAGGCAAGTGTATGTTCCAGAGTCCCTGCATAAGAGAAAGTTGAAGGAGTTAGTTCCTACGGGAGGAAATAACTCAGCTAGCCAGCTAAGCTGTAAAAGTAGAGAGAATAGCTTGTCTGCATTCCCTAATCTAAGTCTCTCTGAAGAAATAGAGCAGAAGAAACTATTGCTAGAAAAATTAAATGAATTGCTGCAGAAGCAGAGTAGTAAGCTCTACGACCAGGTACCTTCTGAGAACTGCTGCAATGAATCTGTAGAGGAGGTGGAAGTAGAATGTTATGATAATGAGCCTGAAGAAATACAATGCTCATTTTGTAGGACAAACAAGCCGGGGGTGTGCTGAAGCCTAAAGCACATGTGAATGAATGAATGTTTAAAGTAGTGAAGCTTGTGTCACCAGCAGTGGCTGAACTGTGGCGTGAGCAGCCAGTCACACTGCTGGGCCTGATCTCTCTTTATGAAAGGAAGTAGTTGTGAGTCCGAGTAGTCAGGTTTTCAATAAGGATTTTATTCCCCTTCCGGGGGTTGGATTTTCAAAAAGTAGCATACAACATAAGAAATCAAAATACAGCCATGCCTCTGGCAAACTGACGAGGAAAACAAAATACAGCTTCTTGCTTTAACCAAAAAATCAGGAATTATGTCAAACAGAATCAGCTGATATGCTGGCAGTCTCTTCTATGCTTCCCAGCTCTCTACAAGGCACTCTTGTCTTTAGCTAACGCAGAGAAGAACTGATATCAGCCATTAACAAATAGCAGTCCATTTCTTCAACACCTGAAGTTAAACCACTTGGTTCTGTAATCATTAGTTCATCAAACACAGTATTTTCTCTAGGACAGAAAATCTGAGACTTCCTCAATTCAGTCTCTCTCTCCGAGCTTTCAGGAGCGCCCTCTTCACAATAAGGCAGGTACTTATCACACAGCTTGTAAAAGCAGGACGGAGAAACAGCTCTGTCTAAACAAGCTCTCTCCTTGTAACTTTTAAACCTCCTGCCTCCTGTACTTGGCGGCAGCTCCTAGCACTGTCCTGTTCTGGTAATGGAAGACTTTTCTTTTGGAGTTCTCCTGCAGGGTTTTAGGAGCATACATTCATCCTCATCAAGCATACAGATATCCTCAACAGGATTACTTTCCCTCTCACAAGGTTGCAAGTATTTTGAACAGCTCTGCTTCTCAAATATATATGGCTTGTTACCAACTGCCTCACATTCCTTCCACTGAGCTCTGTGCCTGGGAAAATCACACTGCTTCAGAGGTGAGTGTTTTCTGTAACTAACCTCTCTTGGTGAAGGTAACTTTGTTTCCTTTTGATATTTCCCTGGTGGCTTTCTGCTCCAAGGTTCAGGCAGTTCAGAGTCAGTATAAGAGTATTCTGAGCCTCCGTCTGAGACCTGCAAATTTCCTCTAACTTGCCAAGCTCCTGCAGCTTCCTGTTCCTGGACCGGCTCTCTATCTCGGTCCTGCTCTTGCTCCTCCTCCCAGTCTCTAACTAACCCTGTCTGCTTTGGACATTTTTTATACAGCTTTAGGGCCTTTTCTTGCCCATGTGAAAACTGTTTTCCTGATCAACTGGGGAGTGTTTGTTAACTAGGCGTGACTGCAGACCTCGTGTCTCAGCTTGTTTTAGTTGCCTATGGTAACTAGGAAGCTTCTGATCTAGCTGCCTGTCAGAATCTGAACTATACACAGCAGATTTCTGTGTCTTTAAGGCATAGGGAAGATTTTCCGTGTCACACTTGTTTGAATGAAAGATACAGCAAAGGAAAATAACTGGAGGTTTTAAGCTAAGCTGTTTCTCCTATATGCCTGGAAGTGAAATGAAACTTAATGGACATTTTGAAGCTGTCTGTATGTGAGGAAGCTGTGAGTAAAACAGTCTTCCTGTGAAAGAAACTTGCTTTAAAGAAAGTTTACAGACTGAGCTTTGGAAGCTAATTCCAGTGTCAAAGTTAACTACTTAAACTGACCTACCTGTGAATACAATTTGTGAGCTTTATTCTTTGTTTTTGGAGAAGAATCCATTTTTGAGTTCAGAACTGTTAATTTGATGCAGAGGGGAAAAATCCCAAGAAAATAAAATATTCTCTGTTTTCGCCTAACCACTTGTGCTCACACTACTTTGCCTGATAGAATAAGTAAACTACAGTACCCAGCAGCCCTAGCTGGCAGCCATATTGGTGAACCTTATTCAAAGGGCAACAAGGCGACACTCTCCTGCTGCCCGGCTATACGCCCGGCCAGGAGGAGGCGACAGAGTGGCGTAGTTGCTATGGATACAGTGCTGAACGCGCATGCGCAGAGAAAAGCTACACAGCGTATCCAGAGGTCTGTAGGAGGACGCCGGGTGGAAGTGCGAACAGCTGAGACTGGGAGAGAGAGAGTATGCGGAGTTCGGCTGATCCGGAGAGTCGGAGGTCCTGCGGAGGCCCTACGCTACTGCTAAACGTGACGCACCACCAGTACCAGGTACAGGGTATTTAACTAAGGGTAGTTAAGGATACCGGTACTGGGTGGGGCGGTTGGAGCAGGTGACAAGGAACAAATACCAGGTGTTGTGCCGCACTTGGGTGGTGTGTTTTCTTTTTGTCATTGCTACAGGTGTGAAAATGACCATGGAGGTAAAAGAAGTCCTTACGTGGATGGCGTCCCAATTTGACTGCCAGAAGGAGTTGTCCTTAGAGCTCCAGG
The DNA here is from genome assembly GCA_033557465.1 of Ichthyophis bannanicus. Classification (NCBI taxonomy): domain Eukaryota; kingdom Metazoa; phylum Chordata; class Amphibia; order Gymnophiona; family Ichthyophiidae; genus Ichthyophis; species Ichthyophis bannanicus. The sequence goes on from CM066031.1 coordinate 129,707,933, forward strand.
AGAGAGCTGCAGTCAGATTAGAGGCCCAGCAGAAACCGTTGGTGGAATTAATGGAGGCGTGGTTGAAAGAAACCAAGAAGACGCCAGAGCCTGACCCAGCCACTACAGGTTTTGCAGGACTGGAGTTAGCCCGCACATTTGGACCGTGGTCCAAAGAGACACTTAACTTTGAACAATTAAAAGAGGGAGATAACATTGACGATTTCTTAGAAGCCTTTGAGAGGGTCGCTCAGATGGTCAACTGGCCAAAAGAACAATGGGCGGTAAGGCTGGCCATTTCACTAACCGGTGAGGCTTTAGCCGCGTACCAAGCCATACCAGCACCTTTGGTCAATGACTATCAAGAAGTTAAAAGAATGATAAAGGATCGACTAGGCTTAAACCCCTCGGTCTATCACCGCCAGTTACGGAACGCCAGGTTGCGTTCAGGTGAAACACCGAGAGCGTTTTATCACCGCTTGAAGGGGCTGGTATCCAAGTGGTTGGAGCCAGAGGGTGAAACATTGGAGACAGTCTTGGATAATATCATTCTTGAGCAGTTTTTGATAGCTATTCCAGAAAAGATGCAGACCTTCATTATATTACAAGGATGCAAAAGTACCCAGGAAGCTATAGCGCTCTCTGAGCGGTTTTTAGAGGCAGAGGCTGTAGCCAAAGATAAGAATGTTGCTTTTGCTAAAATGTCAGGTGCTGTGTCAGATAGGGAACGAGCAAATGTTAAGAGTGAATGTGTGCCTACTGATAGGAGAAAGTATGTGAAAAGAGCCTGTTATAAGTGCAGTAGTGAACATCATTTACAGAGGGACTGTAAATTGAAGACAGCATTTGTGATGAGTGAGCCAAGTAAGACTGGGGAAGGGTTCTTGCTAGCCATTACTGTGCAAGGTATACCAGCGCAAGCATTATTAGATTCAGGCTTGGATCAATCCATGCTTTCCAAGAGTTTGTGGCGCAAGATAAGGGCCCAAGATAAAGAGACACCAAGTACACCCACGGACATGGTAAAAATCAGGTGTGTGCACGGAACCGCGTCCACATATCCAGTTTACCAGGTCCGAGTGAAAGGGTTAGGGGTTGAGAGAGAGATCCCGGTAGCAATAGTCCCTCGCTTACCACAGGAGGTAGTGCTTGGGAGGGATTGGCCCCAATTTCAGAGAGGTGTGCAACAAGGTCTGGGTGCAAAAGAAGGAATGGTTTCCACGCGAACCCAATCCAAGGCTCTAGAGGCAGAAGAAGAAGCTTCAGAGGAGGAGACGGAGGATCTTCCCTCTCATGAGGATTTAGTTACAGTCCCAGTGGCTAAAGTGAAAAAGCCTAAGAGTGAGAAGCGTCGGGAACGACAGACTCGTTCTCAGAGTAGAGATGAGGTCAGGGATGGGATGGAATTGCCCTGGGTTCCAGAGGAATTAATGGCTAAATTTCCTTCCTTTGCGAAAGAGCAACAGGCGGACCCCGCTCTTTCCCAAGCTTTTAAATATGCTAAAGAGGGGAGGGATACTTTGCCCAAATTTCAGATAGACCAAGGAGTTTTGTATCGGGAAAGCCTGGACCCAGTTACAGGGGATACACGTAGGCAGTTAGTAGTCCCGAATACATTTAGAACCTTAGTGCTAAGACTGGCCCATGACCATCCTGTAGGGGCGCACAAGGGTATCCAAGGTACCTTGGACCAGGTGTTGGCCCGGTTCTACTGGCCAGGAGTTTACAAAGAGACAACTAGGTTTTGTGAGGCTTGCCCTGCCTGCCAGAGAGTCACCTCAGTTAGGCCAGTGGAAGTCCCCATGATCCCAGTTCCGGTGATCTCAGTGCCTATACATAGGATAGCCGTAGATATTGTGGGCCCCATGATTAAAACACAGCGGGGATTCCAATACATTTTAGTAATGGTTGACCATGCGACCAGATTCCCCTGGGCGGTGCCCCTGCGTAGTATTTCTGCCCGCACAGTGGCGGCAGAATTAATAAACCTATTTTGTGAGGTCGGATTCCCAAGGGAAGTCCTGACGGACCGCGGCAGCAATTTTATGTCGCGTTATTTAGCCCAAGTCTGGGATGCCTTTGGCATCAAGCATGTTAAGACTGCGGCTTATCACCCACAAACAAATGGATTAGTGGAGAGAACTAATCAGACTCTTAAGAATTTGCTAAGAAGGGGATTGGACGGGAAGATGGCTGAATGGGACACGATGCTTCCCTTCGCCTTGTATGCATGCCGAGAGAGGAAGCAGGCATCCCTAGGTACTTCCCCGTATGAGCTGATGTACGGTCGGAGCCCCAGAGGTATTCTGGATATTCTCAGAGAGCAATGGGTGGAGCCAGGGGTGGAGGAAATGGAGGCTCCCCAATTCCTTAAGGATTTGAGAGGTCGTTTGACACGTACCTCACAAATGGCCGAAAGCAATTTGAAAGCGAGCCAACAGCGTCAGAAGTCATATTATGATCGCAATACCAAGCCGCACCAGCTTGCTATTGGCAAAAAAGTAATAGTCATGGTAACGGGAGCAGTCCTGAAATTTGAGGGCCAATGGAGAGGTCCATTCCGGGTAATTGAACAAGTGGGCCCAGTAACCTATTTATTACAGAATAGGAGGGGACGCAAACAGGTATATCATTTCAACTTGCTAAGACCCTGGCATGAAAGGGTGGCACTAGCCCAGCTAGCCATTAATACTCAGGGTAGGCATGAAGGACAGGATAGCAATGGTTCTTTTACGAGGATTACGTGCTGTGATGAAAAAAACACCCCAGCCCGTAATATCTTAAGGGGGGGAATGTGTGATGATGAAGGCAGTTCAGAGGAAAGGGAATGGCAGAAAAGGGAACCCTGTTCCTTTAAAAATGCTAGCATTCAGGGTTTCCCTAGTAACCAAGAGACTCTGAGTCAGAGTACAGCCAGCATCAAGCCCCGCCCATGTCAGCACGTCAGAGCTAGGTGGAATCCTAGCAGCTCCCACGTGTGCTGGGAGAAGAATGTGGTCCTTAGGAAAGATCAGTTTAAAACTGCTGAGTTTGAGCAGTCAGTTAGTGCAGGCTGAGGAGTCTCAAGAGGAGCCTTGGGAGGCTCGAGCACAGGCACGGGAACAGGCACGAGTGCAAGGAAAGGAGTCTCGAGAGGAGCTCCAGAAAGCAGCAGAGGAGCCTTGGGAGGCTCGAGCAGAGCTGGAACTAAGAGCAGAGACGAGCTGTGGGATCTAGGAGCAACAGGCCCAAGGCAGACACAGCTAACAGGGAAATTGCCACGAGGGAGGCAAGTGTCTGAAGAGAGAAGGCAGCATGGCTTTGAGCAGGAAGGAGTGGAACTACTAAGAGGCCCAGAGTTCAGGCAAGTGTATGTAACAGAGTTACTTACCTGTAACGGAGTTCTCCGTGGACAGCAGGATAGGTCAGCCACACTTGGTGACGTCATCCGACGGCGCCGAGATGGAAGTGCTCTCTAGCTCAGAAGCTTCTGAGCATGTGTGACACAGTCGGAAATCCAGTGGGAGAGTGTGCGCTTAGTGACGGGCCGCCCCGGTTTGTTGGGGTCGAAGGACACAAAGAGTTGGGTCCCCTGAAGGATGGAGGCCGTCCTGTCGATGTAGATGCACAGGGCTCAAACGCAATCCAGTGAATGGAGGCGTTGCTCTTCTGGGGACCCATGGGGGGCCGGGAAGAAGGAGGGCAGCTCCACCGATTGGTTGACGTGAAAGGCAGAGGTGACCTTGGGGACAAACTTAGGGTGTGTCCGGAGGGATGCCCTGTTGTGGTAAATTTTGGTGTACAGGGGGTGAGCTACTAAGGCCTGTAGCTCACTAACCCTCCTTGCGGATGTGATGGTGATGAGGAAGAGTGTCTTCCAGGATAGAAATTTTGCCGCCGCGGAGGGCAGGGGCTCGAACGGCTCTTGTGTCAGCTGCTGGAGGACAATGTTAAGGTCCCAAGAGGGAACCGGTTTCTGAACCAGGGGTTGTTGGTTCCTGAGGCCTCTCATGAAGTGGGTCATGATGGGAAGGGCGGCCATGGAGCCCTTGTGTGAGTCGCTGTGCAGCTGATGCAGGGACGCAATGGCTGCGATGTGTATCTTGATGGACTGGGGCTTCAAGCCCAGGCTGAAGAGGGTGGAGAGGTAGTGTAGCACCAAAGGGATGGGGCAGGAGGCGGGTGGAATGCCCTGCCCTGCACACCAGATACTGAAACATTTCCACTTGAGGCTGTATGACTTTCTAGTGGACGGTCTCCTGGACGCTAGCACTATTCGCTGTACCTCAGCGGGCAAGTGTAGGTCGTGGAGGCCTACCCTCTCAGCCTCCAGGCTGTCAATGCAAGAGTCTGGAGATTGGGGTGCCAGGTCTTGCCGTCGTTCTGGGTGAGCAGATCCGGTCGCAGCGGTAATCGGATGGGAGGTTCCTGTGAGAGCTGCAGTAGTAACAGGGAGAACCACATCTGCCGTGGCCAGTGGGGCGCAATCAGGATAATGTGTGCCTTGTCGTTGATGATGCGCTGAATGGTGGCTGTCAGGAGGGGGGTTGGGGGGAAGGCGTAGGCCAGTTCCCACTCCCCCCACGGCACTTCAAACGCATCGGAGGCCACTCTCCTGGGTGAGGGGCGTTTCGAGCAGATGAGGGGGCACCTGGAATTGACTTCGCTGGCAAAGAGGTCGATCTGTGGATTTCCCCAACGTAGGAAGATGGACTCCGCCACGTCCTCATGAAGTGTCCACTCGTGTGGTTGGAGCTGCCTGCTCAGCTTGTCCGCTAGTGTGTTCTGCTCTCCGGGAAGGTAAGTTGCTTGCAGCAGGCAGTTGTGGGCCAGGGCCAAAGACCATATCTCGAGTGCCTCCCCGCAGAGAGGACGAGAGCCCGTACCCCCTTGCTTGTTGAGGTAGAACATTGCCACCTGATTGTCGGTCTGGATCAAGACTGTTTTCCCAGCCAGGTGGGACATGAAGGTCTGGAGCGCATACTTGACCGCCCGGAGCTCGAGAACATTGATGTGGAGGGATTGTTCTCTTCTGGTCCAAGCTCCTTGTGTGCTGAGTTGTAGCAGGTGGGCTCCCCAACCCGTGGGGGAGGCGTCCGTGGTCAGGATGAGCTGATAGCCGCAGGGCTGCAAGCTCTTGCCCATGGCGAGATTGGCTGAAGTCATCCACCAGCGTAGGCTCTGGCTCACGCTTGCTTTGAAAGGGATGAGGGTGGTGAGTGGTTGGGAGAGCTGCTTCCAGTGTGAGCGCAGGTGCCACTGGAGTGTGCGCATGTGCAATCTGGCGAAGGGCAGGACTGAAGTAGTTGCTGCCATGTGGCCCAGAAGGCGTAGGATGTCGTGGGCCTTGGTATGTTTCACGGTTGCTATCTTTTTGGCCATGTGGATGATGGTTTTCCGCTGGCTCTCGGGGAGGAAGGCCCTGGAGGTGGTGGTGTCGATTATCGCCCCGATGAACTCCGTGCGCTGTGTGGGTTCTAACCGCGATTTGTCCTTGTTGAGTAAGAATCCCAGCTTGGTCAGCAAGGCCGTCGTCTTTCGAACTGCTGTTATAAGGTCTGGGGCGGAGGGTGCCGATATCAGCCAGTCGTCCAGGTAGGGAAAGATGGCGAGCCCTTGTCTGCGGAGGTGAGCAGCCGCCACAGCTACGCACTTCGTGAAGACTCTGGGAGCTGGGGAGAGGCCGAAAGGAAGCACACGATATTGGTAGTGGCAACCCATTGCTATGAATCTCAAGAATTTCCTGTGCGAGGAGTGGATAGGTATGTGAGAGTACGCGTCCTGCAGGTCCAAGGTAGCCATCCAGTCCCCCGGTCTGATGAGGGGAAGGATGGTGTTCAGGGAGTACATTCGAAACTTCTCCTTCACGAGGAAGTTGTTCAGCTTGCGGAGGTCCAGAATCGGGCGAAAATCCCCGGACTTCTTGGGAATAAGGAAGTACCGGGAGTAAAAGCCAGTGTTTATTTCGTTGGAGGGAACCCGCTCGATCGTCCGTGTCCTGATGAGTTGCTGCAGGAGTTCCGAGAGCGTAGTTTCCAGATGTAGTGGAGGTTTGCTGGTGGGTTGCGTGCGCTGCCACGGAGGGGAGGAGAACCGTAAGTGGTAGCCTGCTTGGATAATCTGAAGGACCCACTGTTCCGTGGTGATTTCCTGCCAGGCAGACAGGAAGCTGGACAAGCGGCCTCCCACTGGCAGGGCCGAGGGAACACTCGTGGCCAGCTGGAGCGGATAGTCAGAAGGATGATGAGTTCTTACCAGACTGCTGAGAGTTCGCTTGCTTCTGCTTGCGTTCTCTTTGCGGTTGTCTCTGAAAGGATGATTTGCTGTAGTTCTGCTTGAATTTTGGGGCCTGCCACTGTCTACTGGTCCCGTAGTATCTTTTTGACGAGGAGAAGGGCTTGCGGAAATAGTTCCCTCTCTGTGACCAGGAGGGGCGTTCGAGTCCGTCCGCCGCTAACATTTTCAGAGTGGTGCAGTCCTCTCTAAGGCCGTTCACCGTGGCAGCGACCTTGTCCCCGAAAAGGGAGTCTCCCAGGCAGGGTGCATCCGCGATCCTGTCGTGAGTGTTATCTGACAGGCCGGAAGCCCGTAGCCAGGCCCAACGGCGAGCCGCAAGGGCCGTGCCTGCTGTCCGGATGGCTGTGTCAAAGGCATCGAAGGCCGTGCTCATAAGGTGCTTGGAGCATTCGGCCAGTTCCTGGAGCGTGGCTGAGGTTGTGCGCTGGGATTGCTTAGGAAGAGTGAGCAGTTGGCTTTTAAGTTCTGCTAGCAGGGCGTCTTGGAACAACAGGTGTTGGAATTGATGGGCTGATAGCTTGGCATTCAGCATAGCTCCCTGGAATACTTTCCGCCCTAGGTCGTCGAGGAGCTTAGGATCCCGACCTGGAGGATGGGTAGCCTGTGTGCGTGAAGACTTAGATCTCTTGAGCGCTGACGCTACCACAATGGATTGGTAGGACAGCTGAGGCTTATCAAAGCCAGGTGATGTCAGCAGGAGGTATTTGCTGTCCAGGCATCTGGCACAGGAATGAGCAGAGGCAGGTGACTGCCACAGGGTGGACTGCTTGTCCTTGAGTTTCCGGTGGAGGGGAAGAGCCAGAGCTGGCTTGGGGCCGTTGAGGTACTTCATGACCTCCGAATCCTTCTCATCGGAGGCCTCTTCCTTGGTAAGGCCCAGCTTGGCAATGACTTTCTTCAAGAATTTAGGATAAGTCAGGTCCTCAGGTATCTGTGACTGCATCTCCTCTTGCTCGTTTGGATTAGATTTGGAGGAAGGGGATTCTGGGTGCTCTTCCTCTTCAGCACTCACTCTGGAGTCTGGTCCCAGCATAGGGGATGGACTCCGCTCCCTTGAAGGGGTTCGCTGAGGCAAGACCGGAGTAGGGGATCTGTTCCCGTGTTCAGCTGCAGGTTGTACATCCAAGGGGGCTGTAGCAGAGCTCTCCTGGCCTGGAGGAGCAGTTTGCTGCACCAGGCGTGTCAGCAGCTGTAAAATAGCATCAGAAGTGGTGGACCTTGAAGAGTTGTTGCTCCTGTGCCCTCTGCTGCAACGGGATCTGGATCGCCTGCTTTCTCTGCGGCTGCGGGAGGATCTGCTGTCAGCACTCCCGCTGCTGGATCGGGAATGGCAGTCCCTCCTGTGCCTCTTGCTCCTGTGGGCACTTGCATGGCTCTTGCCACTGTGTCCGCGCCAATGTGGGGACTCCCGGCTGTCGGCGCGGTGTTTATGCTGCCTGCTGTGTCCTTTGTGATGGCTGCTGTGGGTGCCGTCGGCGCGATGTCTGTCGGCGCAGAGAATCCCCTCTGAGGCAGCCCCCTGTTTGCTGGCTAGAGGCGAAGGCGAACGGCGCTGGGGAGGCCGGCTGATGTCATCGCTGATGCGGGATCTGCTCCGGCCAATCCGGTTAGAGGGGGAATCCCTGTGGGCAGAGACTGGCGAGGCCACGTGGGCGGCACCATCTTGTCCACGGTTGCCTGAACCGCATGGCTGAGGGGGAAGTCCAGCTGAGCCGCATGGCCGGGGAGAGAGTCTCGAGGTGGAAGGCAGGCTTTCCTCGGGCAGCGAAGAAACCGGAATGCTGGAGCTGCGTGGGGGCATATCGGAGGAGCCGCTGGCAGTGGGGGGGAGGCTTGCCCGATGCACCGCAGGGGCCGCGGAGGAGGCAGACTTTCCCGTGGAGGGAGGCACAGCAGAGCCCTTGGCCGCCTGGTGCGAGGCTTTGGCGGGGGCTTTCCCCTTGGAGGACTTACTGCGTTCTGGGGCGTTGGTATGGGGAGCTTGCTCCGGAGCAGTTAAGAAGTCCTTAAGAGTGTAGTCCCTGAGTTTTCGGGCTCGAGGGGACATCCGGGCACAGGAGGAGCAGTCTTCTACGTTGTGGGATGCCCCGAGGCATCTGAGGCAATTCTGGTGAGTGTCTGTTATATTCATTTTCCGCTTGCATCGCGGGCATTGTTTAAATCCAGGTTTAGGCATATTATGGTGAGAGAGAGTAGAATCCGTCTTGAGGCAAAGGCGGAAGAATTGAAACTGGTAGGGCTAGGGGCGGACCGGGGAGGTGGGACCACCTCACACATGCTCAGAAGCTTCTGAGCTAGAGAGCACTTCCGTCTCGGCGCCGTTGGATGGTGTCACCAGGTGTGGCTGACACATCCTGCTTGTCCTAGGAGAATCCAGAGTCCCTGCATAAGAAAAAGTTGAAGGAGTTAGTTCCTACGGGAGGAAATAACTCAGCTAGCCAGCTAAGCTGTAAAAGTAGAGAGAATAGCTTGTCTGCATTCCCTAATCTAAGTCTCTCTGAAGAAATAGAGCAGAAGAAACTATTGCTAGAAAAATTAAATGAATTGCTGCAGAAGCAGAGTAGTAAGCTCTACGACCAGGTACCCTCTGAGAACTGCTGCAATGAATCTGTAGAGGAGATGGAAGTAGAATGTTATGATAATGAGCCTGAAGAAATACAATGCTTATTTTGTAGGACAAACAAGCCGGGGGTGTGCTGAAGCCTAAAGCACATGTGAATGAATGAATGTTTAAAGTAGTGAAGCTTGTTTGAATGAAAGATACAGCAAAGGAAAATAACTGGAGGTTTTAAGCTAAGCTGTTTCTCCTATATGCCTGGAAGTGAAATGAAACTTAATGGAAATTTTGAAGCTGTCTGCATGTGAGGAAGCTGTGAGTAAAACAGTCTTCCTGTGAAAGAAACTTGCTTTAAAGAAAGTTTACAGCCTGAGCTTTGGAAGCTAATTCTGGTGTCAAAGTTAACTGCTTAAACTGACCTACCTGTGAATACAATTTGTGAGCTTTATTCTTTGTTTTTGGAGAAGAATCCATTTTTGAGTTCAGCACTGTTAATTTGATGCGGAGGGGAAAAATCCCAAGAAAATAAAATATTCTCTGTTTTCGCCTAACCACTTGTGCTCACACTACTTTGCCTGATAGAATAAGTAAACTACAGTACCCAGCAGCCCTAGCTGGCGGCCATATTGGTGAACCTTATTCAAAGGGCAACAAGGCGACACTCTCCTGCTGCCCGGCTATACGCCCAACCAGGAGGTGGCGACAGTATTTATGGTATTTTGTTTTTCGGCATTCCAACATTTTTATTACTTTTTATTAATGTTTTGTATTATTCATTATTATTGAATTTTGGGTTTTTAACATGGTTTTATTTTTGTTCATTTGTTGTTTTTACATGTTTTTATTTTTAATCGATTATGATGTTTTTATGAATTGTATTTTTCTATTTATTGTTCATGTTTTTATAAATGTAGTACGCCTGAATTCCCCTGACGAAGAGGATTCAAAACACGGCCTGTGTCGGGCGTTTGGGCTAAAGTTGTGTGAAATAAAATTCTCCTTCCCTGATACCACAAATTAGTACTGGATCACAAATGTACATAAATGAATATCACATGAGCCTTGCTAAAGTTCACAAAGTAATAACTTAGAAATAAAATTCAATTTGCAGGATTTCTGTGACTAAACATCTATTGTGACACTAAGGGGTCTTTTACTAAATGCCGCTAAGTTCAAGCACTACCAACGCATAGTAGGTGCAAAGCCTTCATGTTAGCTGTTGCAGGCATGACTGGCAGCTAATGCGCGACTGGGTACCATAATGAACAGCAAAGTAACGTGGGTGCACCTAATGCATCCAGAGAGGTGCCACTGGGGAACCCGTGCTTATGCACTGTGCTCTCCACGCCCACACTTCGCCTCTAGCCCCCCACTGTCCGCATTAGCATGCGAGTGTCAGTGAACGTGCTCTTCAGCAGTCGGTAGCTGGCATGCTTGCATGTTAGGGTTCACCGCAGCCAGTTACTGCTCACTAACATGTACATTAACTAGTTACTGGCATATAGTAAAAGGGCCCCTAAGACTTACTGTAACTAGAACTTCTGTTCTTAGGTGCTTATAATTGTAAATGTAGGTGTTTAATTGAATTTAAGTGAATAACCGTTCTGACTGTCACGTACCATTGGTGAGTATCTTTTGCAATGGAATTAAATATATACATTTGTGCAGCTGAGGAGCTGTCCTGGAAACAGAGTGAAGAACACCTGTTACAGGTGAGTAACTACTCTTTCTCCAGGACCAAGCAGGAAGTCAGTCCTCACATATGGGTGACTCCCTAGCTCTGGGCTACCAGGAACCCAGGCTGAAAAAGAGAACTCCCTCTAGCCGCAGCATCAGAGAAAGGATTTCACTGAAACATACCCCCACCGGTAGCCCAACCAGAGGGCTGGAGGGCAGGAGTTGCCTAAACCTCAAAGAGATTCCGGAGTACTGCCTGACCAAAAGCACTGTCCCTACGGGACTCCCTCTCCAGCCAGTAATGGGTTGCAAAAGTCTGGCTTGAGGACCAAGTTGCAGCCCTGCAGATGTCTGCCAACGGTACAGAGCGGAGATGAGCTACTGAGGCAGCCATTGCCCTGACACGGTGGGCCGTGAGCCGACCCTGCAAGGGAAGGTCAGCTGCCCTGTAAGCCCAGGTGATACAGTCAGCCACCCAGATGGACAAGGTACGCTTGGAGACAGGCAACCCCAAATTATTAGGGTCAAAAGACACGAAGAGCTGAGTAGCCCTTCTATGCCCCTGCGTACGGTCAATGTAGAAGGATAAGGCCCTTCTACAGTCCAGGGTATGCAGGACTGCCTCAGCCTGGCTTGCATGAGGCCTAGGGAAGAAAGTCGGAAGAACCACCTCCTGGTTGAGGTGGAAAGAGGAGACAACTTTAGGGAGGAACTTAGGATGAGTCCTAAGGACTACCCTGTTCCTATAGAAGCGAGTGTAGGGCCTGTCACAGACCAGGGCTTGAAGCTCACTCACTCGCCTGGCCGAGGTTAGGGTTACCAGGAAGAGAGTCTTCCAAGAAAGGAAGCGGAGAGGACAGGTAGCCATCGGCTCAAAAGGTGGGCAAGTCAGTTGCTGCAAGACCACATTCAACTCCCATTCAGGGGCTGGAGGACGGATAGGAGGCTTGTGCAAGAGCAAACCTCTGAGGAACCGGGACACCAAGGGGTGAACCGATAAAGAGTGTCCCTCCACCAGTGAGTGGTGAGCTGCCAGAGCCAAGAGGTAGACCCGAAAAGAATTGGACTTAAGGCTCTGATTGGATAAGTGCAGCAGGTACTGGAGCACTACTGGCACAGTGCAGGAGAAAGGATCTTCCCTGCGTTGCTGACACCACAAAGAGAACCATCTCCACTTCAGGGCATAGGTTTTCCTGGTGGATTGCTTTCTAGAGGCCAGTATACAGTTAAATAAATAAATAAAAGACCACCTCCTCAACTTCCTGAGGCAGGCCCCAGGGAGCCAACACTACCCTTGCAGCCTCCAGGCCATCAAATTGAGAGATCTGAGATTGGGGTGCAGAAGGGAACCGTGATCCTGAGAGAGAAGATGGGGTTGCAACCCCAGAGGTAGTGGGGTCTCCACTGCTAGTTGAAGCAGAAGTGGGAACCAGGGCTGCCTCGGCCACCTGGGGGGCTACCAGAAGTACCGAGGCCTTGTCCCTTAGAATCTTGAACAAGGTTCGGGCCACCAGAGGCGTGGGAGGAAACGCATACAGGAGGCCCTGGGACCATGAAATCAGGAAGGCATCCGCTGCTAATCTCATGGGATGCGGTTGCCTGGAGCAGAACCTTGGCAGCTGCCGGTTCAGGGGACTGGCAAAGAGATCTATGGATGGAAGTCCCCATTTCAGGAAAATTTTCTGAACCACTAATGGGTGCAGTTGCCATTCGTGGGGCTGCAGGATTCTGCTCAACCTGTCTGCCAGGAAGTTCTCCTGGCCAGGGAGATAAACAGCCTTGAGAAACATGTTGTGCCTGAGCGCAAAAAAGCAAAGGGCCTGTGCCTCCTGACACAGGAGGCTGGACCCAGTGCCTCCCTGTTTGTTCACATAGAACATGGCCACTTGATTGTCTGTCTGAACTAAGACAGACTGGTGGGCCAGGGTCTGAGAGAAGGTTTTGAGGGCTAAACGAATAGCCCGGAGTTCCAGTAGGTTGATCTGTTGCGTGGCCTCCCATGGAGACCACAGTCCCTGGGTGCACTTGTCCAGACAATGTGCCCCCCAGCCTTGCAAGGAGGCATCGGTGGTTAACACTACTGTGAAAACAGGTATCTGAAAAGGCACCCCCTGTAGTAAGTTGGGGGGCGGGGTGCGCAGCCACCACTGTAGGGAGTTCAGGAATGGTTTGGACACCCGTACTCTGTCTTTGAGGCTTCCTGTGGCCTGTTTCCACTGAGTTCTGAGGCACCACTGGGCAGGCCTCATGTGGAGGTGGGCATTTGGAGTCACATGCACTGTCGATGCCATGTGGCCCAGAAGCTTCAGACATAGTCTGGCGGACACCAGTGGCATGTTGAGAAACTGGTTTGCTAAGTCCATCAGCCTTTGCGCTCTGTCTTCTGGCAAGTAAGCCTTTGCTTGCAGGGAGTCCAGGCGCGCCCCTATGAACTCTAAGTTCTGGGAGGGGAGCAAAGTGGACTTTGCGAAGTTTATGACAAAGCCTAGGTGCTGAAGGAGAGAGATAGTTCGGAGGGTAGCTTGCCTGGCCTCCTGGTAAGTCTGACCCCTGATGAGCCAGTCGTCCAGGTAGGGGAAGACAAAGATACCTTGATTCCTCAAGTAGGCCGCCACCACTGCCAGGCACTTTGTAAAGACTCTTGGGGCGGAGGTTAGGCCAAAAGGCAGTACTCTGTACTGATAATGGTTTCCTCCCACTATGAACCTGAGGTACTTTCTGTGGTCTGGATGAATGAGGATATGAGTGTACGCATCCTTTAGATCTAAGGAGCATAGCCAATCTCCCTGCTGGAGGTAGGGCAGTAATGTTCCAAGAGTAAGCATCTTGAACTTCTTTCTCCAAGAACTTGTTGAGATTTCTGAGGTCGAGAATAGGCCTGAGGCCTCCGGTTCTCTTTGGAACTAGGAAGTACCTGGAGTAGAAACCGTGACCTTGTAGGTGGGGAGGTACAGGCTCCACCGCCTTGTCTAGCAGCAGACCTTGAAGCTCTTGAAGGAGGAGGCCTGTGTGTAGAGGAGGCCTTGGAGGCTCCCCTGGGAAATAGGGAGGAGACAACTGCTGAAAATGGAGCATATAGCCCTTGTGGACTATGCTCAACACCCAAGCGTCTCCTGTAATGGGTGGCCACCTGTGGGCAAACAGGGCTAGTCGACCTCCTCTGCAGGGATGGGTCAGCAGAGATGGAAAGGCTATGCTGTGGGAGTCAAAACCCCCCCACCCTGCTGAGTGGGAGCAAGAGCCGGCGGATTGGGGGCCTTCTGCCTACGGGGCCCATGTCCCTGCCCCTTGGCCTGCTGACCCTTCTGGGCAGCTGGGGAGGCCTGGTACTGTGGGAAAGGTTTGTAGGCAGCCGCCTTCCTCGGGTAAAAGGACTTCTTCCCCGAGCCCTTCTTTTTATGAGAAGGAGTAGAGGTTTTTCTGGACAGCCTCGTCCTGGTGAGGTGCTCGGTTTCGAGCTCAGCAGCCTTCTCGGCCATGGGCTTGCCAAAAAGGTTTTCCCCTCGGCAAGGGACATCGACCAACTTGTCCTGCACCCAGGGCTCGAGGTCCGATGACTGCAGCCACGCCTGGCGTCGAGCCGCGATGCCGGCTGCCGCAACATGGGCCGAGGCCTCGAAGCCATAGTAGGCTGCTCAGGACATGAACTTTGAGCATTCCCGTATCCCCGAGGACAAGGTCTTGAACCTCTGCAAAGGTTCCCCGGAGAGGCCAGCAGAGAACCCGGCAAGTTCCTTCGCCAGGTCCCGCAAGTACATGCCCATGTACAGCTGGTAGGACTGGACACGGCAAGCAAGCATCAAGCCCTGGAAGCACTTTCTGCCGAACACATCCAGGTTCCGGGCCTCCCTGCCGGGGGGCACCACGGAGTGTATCTTCTGGCTTTTCAGATGATGCATGGCCGATTCCACCACCATGGAATGGTGCGGCAGCTGCGCCTTTTGGAATCCAGGGCTCTTACGGAGTCGATAGATGGAATCGACCCGCTTGCTTAGAACCGGTGCCGAGGCCGGTGCCTCCCACATCCGGAAAAGGAGCCATTCCAGCATCAGAGAAACCGGCACAGTAAAGGCCTCCTTCGGAGGAGAATCATACTGGAGGGCCTCGAGCTCCTCGGCTCGAGGCTCCTCCTCGGGGTCTGCGGGAATTGCCAAAGCCTTGGCCATATCCCTGATGAACTCCAAGAACCGGGTGTCCTCCGGGGGGGACCTACTCCGGGGCTCGGACTGCGGTGAGTCTGAAGGGACGCACCGAGTCCGAAAAGTACCGGGGGACTCCTCATCCTCTGTCTCCGACGTGGACTCGTCCGAAGAGGAGTCGGGGGGCTCCAACCGCACGGGTCTCGGTGGCACCCACCCCGATGCCAGAGGCACTGGCGTCAATGCCCTCGGTCCCGAGCAGGAGGTCGAGGGTGACCGCGACCGAGGATGACTTTGAGCCTTCATGGTCTCGAGTATCGGCTCGGTCTCCGTGGTCGACTTAGACGTCGATGTCCCGGTGGTCGGGGCAGATGCATCAGCGAGGCTGGCCATCAGCACCAACTGCTGATCCATGAAGGCAGACAGTCTGCACCAAGGCTGTCAGCCTGAGACCAAGCTCAGGAGACTCAGCAGCCACCGACTTGGGCCCCGGCGGCGGCTCCCTAGGAGGAGAGTCCTCGAGGACAACAGGCCGAGGAACCAGGGACCTCCTCCGACGCTGCCCTCATGAGCCGCTTCTTCCTCTTCCGTTCCCGATCGGGGGACCCCCTGTCCGAGGATCCCCGACAGTGCTCGGGGTCAGACTCCCGAGATGTTGAGACCTCAGATGAGGTCCGGGCCCAGCCGGAGGCAGAGTCAGAAAAAAGCCTTTCCTTCTGATGCTGGCGGCTTCAAAGTGCCTTGGTGGACATTTTGCCACACGGGACACAGATCTTAGGATCATGATCTGGACCGAGGCACCGAAGGCAGCAGTCGTGTGTGTCGGTGAGAGACATCAGTTTCTTACACCGATCACACTTTTTGAAACCACTGGAAGCCATCGGGGAAAAAAGGACCCCCGCAAGGTCAAAGGACCGGCCTTCCAGGAAAAATAAAAAAGGGCGCGAACGCCAGCCACTAAGGGCAAAAACTGAAAAATAGAAGACGGACTCGATACCGGTGTACCGAACCCAGCGGGAAGGGGAACCGGCGTCGAACCGGACAAGAACCGTGAGGAAAATCGCAAGAAAAATCCAACTTTTCCGGGTGACACGGACAGACGTCCGTTGGGCTCCACGGAAAAAGAAAGACTGAGCAAGATGGCACCTTTAGGCGCGAAGGGGACCGCGCATGCGTGCAGTATTCCCAAAGGCTTTCTTAGAAAGCTGGGGAAATGCTCCGCAACGGGCTCCATTGACGTCGATGTCACCCATATGTGAGGACTGACTTCCTGCTTGGTCCTGGAGAATCCAAGACATGCCAGTGGAGCGTGAGAGAATATTAGGGGAAGTGCAATTATATTTACACAGTAAAACACCTAAGGGTCTATCCAGATCACCTTCATGGTTACCCAGATCAGGGTGTCAGCCAGTGGATAGTGCTGGAGTGGTCTGGGGACTGAGCCGACCACTAGACGGATAAGTGCAGACCTTATCCGGATAGTGGCAAATTTCAGCTGCTATCCGTTTAGCTTAGGCCACCTGAAAAACAGACCTAAACTGCTATCCAGTTACAGTAGTCTATCTGAATATATTTATTAATGTACCTGTGTTTTTATTATATGCTGCTCTCTGTCCCTGCTTCCTCTTGGGTTCTCTCCTAATTGCTGGTTCTTCCTCTGTGCTGTACCTCATTATCTGTTTCTCTCCATCCCCCATATCTTATTCCTTATGTCCTGCCTTATATTTTACTCAAAATGCAACCCATCTTGTAACTCCCTTTAATACTCTGATTTTTCTGCCTGGCCTCTTTTCCTATGAAACACCTCATCCATATTTGTGAGAAGAATCCTCTATAAACATTTAAAAAAAAGATTTGAAAACCTTCTATTTTCATTCTGCTTTTGACGTCATGAATTAATGTAGCCCGGGTCACACAACTAGGCAGCATCATGTTTTGCCAGCTGGAAGTCCTGTTCTCAATCCCCTCCCCATCCTCCCTCTTTTCCTCTGGGCTAGCTACTTATTCTTTATCTGATAATATTGCAAACTGCTCTGATGACTCATGAAGGGCAGTATAAAGAAGAACATTACTGAACTATAAAGTTTTTTAACTTCCTTCAAGCGAGGGCAAGGTCTCCTCAATTCTTTAAGTGTAGTACTCCAGACAGTGGGAAAATAAAGAAACAAAACACAGAGATTCAATTTATTTCTGAAGCTTCAGAGGAAGCAATCTTTGAGGCCATGAATGTGCACAGATTCTCTCAGATTGGTTCAAAGGGCCTTCCTCCCAAGCCTGATTTTTATTGGTTAAATTTGAGGAAATGGCATTATCTCATAATCACAAGATCATCACAGGTTCTTTCACTTAAACAAAGGATTCACTGACAATATAAAAAACATCAACTTTGACACAAGCAGTATCCCAAATAGCATCACTTTTTACTACTACTACTACTAATCATTTATATAGCGCTACAAGTCATACACAGACCCATGTAAAGACAGTCCTGCTCCTCACAATTACAATCTAATCAAGACAAACAAGACAAAAGATGAGAAAAAGGGTAGAATAAGGAAGGGTAAGGCTACAAGGAAAGCAAGGGATCAGGGTCCAAAAGCAGCTTCAAAGAAATGAGCCTTTAGCATGGATTTGAAAAGGGGCAGGGATGAAGCCTGATGTATAGACTCAGGTAGTTTGTTCCAGGCATAAGGAGCAGCAAGGTGAAATAATCGAAGTCTGGAGTTGGCAGTGGGGGAAAAGGGCAAAGAGAGAAGCAATCCAGCAGAAGAGTGGCGTTCATGGGGGAGGGGGGGATGTAGGGTGTAGAGAGAGAGGAGAGAGGAAAAGTAGCGAGGAGCAGAAGAATGAATGCATTTAAAGGTCATAAGGAGACGTTTGAATTGGATACAGAAATGGAAGGGAAGCCAATAAAATGATTTTAGAAGAGGCATATGCATTAGGGAGAGTGCCAGACCTTCAGGGATTCCAGGCTGGGGGACTCCCATGGAGTCCTCTGTTATTTTTGCTACCTTTTTGGTCCCCTCAGGGACCTAGAAAGGCATGGAGATTTTTGTCTCATGGGATCGCTGTCTTGTGGAGTGAGATTGCGAGTCACTGGAAAGCTGAGAATCTGCTGGGTATTAGGGGGACCCATATTACTGGGCCGGTTGACTGCCCTGAAGGGGGAGAAGGATGATAAATTTAAGGATGCATGGGAAACGTATGAGGAATGGCTTCAAGTTCATGCCTGAGCAGGGGGAGAGGGATGGGGGGGCGGGCTGGGATAGGGTGTTGAGGGGCGTGCGGAAGAGTACAGTATGGGAATTGGTTGATGCGGCAGCCTGTGAAGTGGTGGGGATGGGGTAATTTTAGTTATTATCTTGGGGGGAGGGAGGGGGAAGATTTTGCTGACTTTGTCTTGTCTGTATCTTTTGTAGACTCCTCCCTGGAATAGTTTCCAGGAGAGGGAATTGTAGTTGTACAGTTGCTTTGATGCTGTTAATAAACTATAAATAAATAAAAAGAAAGAAAGAAAAGCTTTTCACTACACAGCGTTGCTCTGCTAATTGTTGGTCACTGAAACTGCAGAGTTTCAGGTAGTCTACAAATAGTAAATAAGATGTTACCTCTGTGTTGTTACCTTCTTTAGGATTCAGGCTAAATCTGTATCCCAAAGATTTGATGAGAGGACTCATGGGATTAAGTGCCACACAAAACAGAAGTGGAGACAGGGAATCTCCCTGAAATCTTCCTCGCTGGATCTCAATGTTAGGAATGATGTACTCACCATCTTCATACTTCAAAAAGATTGTGTTTTGCCACATTGTCATGATGAACTTAATGTACTCTATCAAACCAGGATTTATTTTGTATATTTCAAGGCAATTTATTATTCAAGAATGTGATACACTGTCAAAAGCTTTCTATCAGCCATTATGATCTTGTAAGTTATTGGTCTGTAATTTTTGGTGATGTTACTTGGGTCCCCCTTTGGAAGGAGAAATATTCTTCCTGTTATATGCCACTGTGGTGTTAAGTCCGGCTGCTCGATTAGTTGGGTTTTGCAGTTTGTCAGGTCTTGGTGAAGTGATGTTAACTACTTCAGCCAAACCTTGGTCACTCTATCTAGCCAGGGTTCTTCCAGTTGGAGGCTCATTTTAACCTGCATTCCAGCTCTTTTATAATTTCTACAGGGCATTCCATAGGTTTGATGTTTAATTTTTCTAAATCTTCTTGTATGCAGGGTAACCATTTTGCTTCTTGACCTTGCACTATGAGGTCCTCATATAGTTTTCTCCAGTTCTGTTTAAGCTTTGGTTGGTGTTATTTTTATCATATTAATGCTCTTTTGTAGTTCACTGTAGAACTGCTTTGAGTTTTCTCTAGTTTATTTTGATAGCTTTGTTTTCTGTTGTATTCCAGGGCAACTTCTCCAAGTGGTTGAGTTTTGTGTATAAACACCAAAAAAAGCTCCTAGCAAACTAACATATTATTATCCATTACTGGAAGAACTTGTCTAGTTATCAACTTCTACTTCTAAAAGACCTAGCAGGCTCAAGACATTAATGTTTAAATATTAAAAAGAGGAGAACAAGACCTCAGTATAAGATAAATATCCTTGTATCTCATAATGAGATCTCTTCTCTTTTTAATATTTAAACATTAAAGTTTTGAGCCCACTAGGCCCCTTAGAAGTAGCCTCTTAAGACATTATGTAGTTCAGCAGTAGTGATGCTATTGTAGTTGATAAGTAGAGAAGTTATAAAGTTATCTTCCTGAAATGGATAATAATATGTTAGTTTACTAGGAGGTTTTTTAAAGCTTTTAGTGCTGTTTAGTTAAAAATGAGCTTTACACATACCGTAACAGTCATGAACCTCACTTCTATGCCAGGATATGTGGAGTATGATCTCAGTCTGTCAAATATATTGCTGATGTTCAAAGTAGTACTTGCATTGTGCCAAAGAGAGCATCACTCTGGAGTTCGTAAGATGTTATGTGTATGGGTAATTTATCAAAGTGTGCTTGAAAGTTCTTCTTAATTAAGCCTACGGCACCCAACACGATGGGAAATAACTCAGTATCTTTCTGCCACATTTTCTTGGTCTCCGACTACATTTCTTGGTACTTAAAAGATTTTCTCCCTTGCAACGTGATTCAGAGTAGTCGCTTGGAACTGACATCTGTATAATCAATGCTGCTCTGGTGTTTTTCTCCTTTACCGTATATCCAGCTTCCTCGCATCCAGTTTTTATTGGTCGGAATGGGAGTATCCCAGGTGATCATAACGTCCTCATTCTCTGTAATTCTTTCAGGGCATGATCCCAGTGCTTTTCAGGTACAGTGATGTTGTAGTGCTTACAGAGTTTCCAATGGATGAGGCGTGCTACTTTACTGTGCCTTTCTGCATAGAAATTTTTGGTCATCATAACTTCAGAGCCAGCTATGAGATGAGTCACTGTTTCCAGTTCTTTCCTACAGAATCGACATATGTCTGTCTGTTTTTCCAGCTGTTTTAATGCTCACTGTAAACCATCTTATCTGTAAGCCGCTGTCCTGGGCTACAACTATCAACCTCTCATCCTTTGGTTTCAGTTCACCTCTCTTTAACCATTCATGTGTCTGTTCTTGATTGACAAAGGGTTTCTGGAGTAACACTCTGTATTTCCAACTATATTTATGCATTTACCACTTGTTTTTCCTTGTATGTTGATCCAATTCTTTGAAGAGTTTTTTCTCTTGTTTTGCAAATTCTGTTACTTCCTTCCCTGAGTAAGCTTGTGGATTCTCAGTCATTCCTTCTAGTCGTCAGAATGGTTGTCCAAATTTGATGAGGGAAATAGATTCTGTAAGTTTACTTTCATGTTACATCACTTTTGTGCATTTCGATCCGATAATGCAGTTAGGTAGGCCAGGAGGCCTATGATAGTAGCTCTGTATGTGTAAGCAATCTCTACGAGGCCTAGCCCTCCTTCAGCTCTAGGGATGTACTGTCTTGTCATACACTGATTCTTATAAATTACTTCATGGGCATGGAGGAGTTTTCTTGTTCGCATATCCATTTTTTCAAGATCTTTAAGAGGCCAGTCCACAATAGCAAAGTCGTATGAGAGTACAGGAATTGCTAGCTGATTGGTGGCTTCTATCTTATTCCATGATGTTAATGCACTTCTCAATAATGATTTCAATCTCCTGTAGTATTCTTTCCACTGTGTATTATTTGATGCCTTTTCAGATCCGATGACCAATTGAAACTTTTATTACACTCAGTGCATGTAAATGGTTTCTTTACTCACATTCAGATCCTGATTCAGCTAGGGACACATCTGGGCCCATTAGAACCCAATTCTGCACCATGAGAGCACGTGGGTGCAGGATCGGGCCTGGAGATGGCCCGGCATGCCCCTGTAATTAGCCGGGGGACATCCTCACCGCTCAACCCCTGACTAGGCTAACCAGCGCCCGGATTGGGTGGTGGGGACTCACCATGCCTGCTGCTGATGCTGTCTGGGGCTGGCTGCCGATCCTCTGAGGTGGAATAGTCTAACCATCCCCCCCCAGTGCCCCAGGAAGTACAGGGTCATGACCGGAATCAGCCCTGTATGCCCAGGTGCAGGTCCTGCTCACGCTCCTCCCACTCTCTGCCCCGTGCCCTACAGCATTCACAGCAGCTCTGTGTGTGCAGGCAGAATGGGAGGCGGAATACACTGAAGTCGGATAGCGGGGCTGCCACTGTATATCATTTGATGAATTTTCAGATGTGATGACCAACTGAAACTTTTATTACTCAGTTTATGTATAAGGTTTCTTTCTGCTATGTATCATTTAAAGGTTTTTCAGAGTCAATGACCAATTGAAATTTTATTACACTCAGTGGATGTAGAAAGTTTCTTTACACTGTGGATTGATGCTTTTTCAAATCCAATGACCAAATTAAACTTTTATTACAGTCAAAGTATGTACAAGGTTTCTGTCTACTATGTATCATTTGGTGCCTTTTCAGATGTGATGACCGTTTAAAACTTTTAATACACTCAGTACATTTCAATGGGTTCTTTTCACTGTGTATCGTTTGATGCCTTTTTAGATCCGATGACTGCCTGAAACTTTTATTACACTCGGTGCATGTAAAAGGTTTTTTCCCACTGTGTATCATTTGATGATTCTTCAGATGTGATAACCAATTAAAACTTTTATTACACTCAGTGCATGTGAAAGGCTTCTTTCTGCTATGTATCATTTCATGACTTTTCAGAGTCAAGGAGCAATTGAAACTTTTATTACACTCAGTACATGTAAAAGGTTTCATTCCGCTGTGTAACATTTGATGCCTTTTCAGATCCAATGTCCAATTGAAACTTTTATTGCACTCAGTGCATGGAAAAAGTTTCTCTCTGCTGTGTATCATTTGGTGCCTTTTCAGATGTGATAACTGTTTGAAACTTTTATTACACTTAGTACATACAAATGGTTTATTTTCGCTGTGTATAATTTGATGCCTTTTTAGATCTGATGGCCGACTGAAACTTTTATTACACTCAGTGCATGTAAAAGGTTTCTTTCCGCTGTGCATTATTTGATGCCTTTTCAGATCCGATGTCCGACTGAAAGTTTTATTACACTCAGTGCATACAAAAGGTTTCATTCCGCTGTGTATCATTTGATGTTCATTCAGATGTGATAAAAGATAGAAACTTTTATTACACTCAGTGCATGTAAAGGGTTTCTCTCTGCTGTGTATCATTTGGTGCCTTTTCAGATGTGAAAACCGTTTGAAGCTTTTATTACACTTAGTACATATGAATGGTTTATTTTCACTGTGTATCATCTGATGCCTTTTTAGATCCGATGACTGACCAAAACATTTATTACAGTTAGTGCATGTAAAAGGTTTCATTCCGCTGTGTATCATTTGATGAATTTTCAGATGTGCTGACCTATTGAAACCTTTTTTACATTCAGGGCATGTAAAAGGTTTCTTTCCACTGTGTATCATTTGATGACTTTTCAGAGTTGATAACCGATTGAAACTTTTATTACACACAGTACATGTAAAAGGCTTCTTTCCGCTGTGTATCATTTGATGCCTTGTCAGAAGTGATAATCTTTTGAAACATTTATTACAGTTAGTACATATAAATGGTTTATTTTCGCTGTGTATCATTTGATGCCTTTTTAGATCTGATGATTGACTGAAACTTTTATTACACTCAATGCATGTAAAAGGTTTTTTTCCGCTGTGTATCATTTCATGAATTTTCAGATGTGATGACCTATTGAAACTTTTATTACACGCGGTACATGTAAAAGGCTTCTTTTGGCTGTGTATCATTTGATGTCTTCTCAAATGTGATAACCAATTGAAACTTTTAGTACATTCACTACAAGTAAAATGTTTCTTTTTGCTGTGGATCATCTGGTGGGTTTTCAGTTTCAAAATGCACTTGAAGGTTTTACCACACTCAGAACATGTAAATTTTCTGTTTCTGCTGTGGATCATTTGATGAAGTTTTAGAGACAATAACTGATAGAAACTTTTATTAGACTCAGTATATTTAAGGTTTTTCTTTCTGCTGTAGAATACTTGGTGGGTTTTCAGTTTTGACAACCTACTGAAGTTTTGACCACACTGAGTAGATGTGAAGGGTTTTTTTCCACAATGAATCATTTGATGGATTTTCAAATATGGCATACTCTTGAAGATTTTACAGCACTCAGTACATGTAAAAGGTTTCTTTCTGCTGTGGATCAGTTGGTGAATTTTCAGTTGTGACAGATAAATGAAGCTGCTATCACACTCAGGACAAGTGGAAAGTTTCTCTCCAATATGTCTCCTTTGATTAATTTTCATTTATGAAAGATTCGTAAATATTTTCTCAAAAGCTGAAGATGACAAATTTCTCTTTCCTGTGTTTATTTTCTGGTTCTGTTTTATGAACTGCTTGATATTGCAAGATTTCACATATTCTCTACTTTTTCCAGTGCTTTGGTGTTTAATTAGTGATTTCTTATGACAGAATCTTTTGTTAACTTCAATACACAGAAATGGTTTTACTTCAGCATGAATTCTCTCATATAATTTCAGATTTACCTTCTGTTTGAAACATTTTTCACACTGAGAGCATGAAAAGCATCTCTCTCTAGTGTGGGTTTTCCTCTCTCCTTGGTGGGGTTTGGAGATCATTTGGTCACTGTTACTGTTTCGTAAGGTTCCCTCTACTCTCAGGTGTCCATGGGGCTCAGGGATGTCTGTGAGCTCCCTGTCAATTCTCTCACACTCAGTGACTCCGTCTGGTGAGTCTCCTGCACTGTCTCTCTGCTCCTTCTCTGATTCCAGCTGCTGATTCCTTCTGTTGCTCCTTTCAGTCCCCCAGGAAATATTTTCAGGGACATTTCTTGAGATCTGTCCTCTTTCTACAAGATATTCTTTTTGATTTTCCTTTCTCGTCTCTTCCTGGATCGTTTCAGAAACTGCTGGATATAAACAAAAGATATTAAGCATGTATTAGTGAATATGGAAATCTAATATGGAGGAGTGGCCTAGTGGTTGGGGCAAGGTACTTCAGGCTGAAAGGTCAGGGGTTCAAATCCCACTAGAGGACAGCAACCTTGGGCCGGAAGGACTGGGGTTTCTAGTCCCACAGGTGCTCCTTGTGGTCTTGGGCAAACCACTTAACTATTTTACAGGGAACATGGGCTATGGAGGGTTATCTCCAAGTTATAATGCCCTGTTCAATGTAATTTCAGTTTGTTCAATGTAAACCACACTGATGCAGAATAGCGCGGTATATAAGAGAATGCAAATAAATAAATAAATAATAATGATGAGAACAGAATTTTCTGGCCTCATACAATGACCACATAGCATATGATATTTAGAAACTCTATGGAGTTGCTCAGGGGATCCCATACTTTTCATGTGAAGAGTCAAATTGGACATTTCAAATCACTGTGAGGCTAACCCAGCCATGTTTTGGAATGTGCCTTCCTCAGGGATATATCTTAAAAACACAAAAGGTAAACATATATAAAAGACATACTGAACATACATAAAATATCAAATATGAATTTTCTGTGCTTGCTTCATGCACTGTTGAAGTCAGTATTATATTGACTTTTCTTATGGTTATTGCTTAATATGTGGGTTCCCAGACCTCGATATGAGAACACTTTCTAGCTGATTTCTACTTTGCATATTGCTTTGCAATCTTGTTGCAGGTAAATTGTAACATATACAACTTTATTCACACACATTTGACACATATTCACCTTGGGTATGATGTTTGCTTATAACAACTCACGATCATATTCTTTTGTACTTGTTTTGAAGGATATAGGATGGAGGGTCCTCTTACTGAAGTGCGCTATGCAGTTAATGTGGGTTCTGGAGTGTGAAAAATGCATGCTGAAGCCGGCAATAACTGATAATGAGGGCCCAACACAGTGCAAGTAGATTTACATATTGTGAATCACGCATTGGGGTGATAAAGGGGTGGATTAGGGGTGGAGAGCGAGTATGGTGAGCACCGCACAGTTAGTGTGAGAATAAACACTGTGTGTTAATTGCGACTCTTACCAATTTGCACAGTTTCTCTTAATTTCACTTCAGTAGGCGGAGTTAAGTGCACCTTCAGTAATTGTGCATGCTGCCACGCTGCGTTAGGGGACCGTTCTGTGCAGTAATTGTGTTTGCCTCTGTGGTCTGTTAAGGGACCTTTCTGTGCTCTTATTGTACATACTTCCGGGGTGCATTAGGACACCATTCTGTGCGGTAATTATGCATGCTGTCACAGTGTGTTGGAAACAGTTCTGTGCAGTAATTGTGCATGCTGCTGCGGTGTCCATTCTGTGCAATAATTGTGCATGCTGCTGCAGTGTGTTAGGGGTCCATTCTGTGCAGTAGTTGTTCATGCTTGGGGACTGTTCTGTGCTGTAATTATGCATGCTGCCGCAGTACATTAGGGAACTGTTTTGTGCTGTAAATATGTCTGCTGCCACAATGTGTTGGGGACTGCTCTGTGTTGTAATTGTGCAAGCTGCCGCGGTATGTTGGGGACAGTTCTGTGGAGTAATTGCTGGGAAGATGCTGGACACACCTCCAGCAGTTAGCACACAGAAGTTGCAATTACCATGCTTTAGCTTTAGTGCTAAATGCTCATTGGTTACAAAATCCTAGAGCAGTTTAGTAAAGCAGACCTTGAGTTTTTTTTGCAAGGCTAGTCATCTATAATCTTTTTAAATATCTTGATTCATCCATATTTAATCTGAAACACACTTACTTAAGGACCCTTTTACTAAATGCTGCTATCCGGTTAATGCATATTATAGCATGGAGTAATTGGCTGCAGGGAGCACTGATACATGAGCATGCCAGGTACTGGCCACCAAAATGCAAGTTCCTTAGCGTCCCTCCAGGCTAGTCCTGAACCTTTGGGGTCTTGCACCTCCTCCAGCAGCTTTGGAGACTGAGAAAACGTCACTTGTTTTGATGTCACCAGTATAAGTACCCCGGATCCACCTCCTGACATCAGTATTCTCAGTCTCCAAGCAGCTAGGAGGTCTGGTGAGCCCAGAGATAGGGCTCACTTGCAGGAGCAATTAAGCAGTAGGGGTTAACTGTTGAGGCTATTTGGTTCAATGTTGATGGGGCAGTGCTGAGCTTCTTATTTCTGCCTGTGTTTCTAGATCTGATATCTCTCTGTTTACCCCTCCCTCCCCCCCCCTCCTTTTCTGGCGCTCTACTTTCTCTGCCCTTATCTCTGAGCCGAGTTGGGGGGAATGAGTTAGTGAGGGGGCTTCCTCCGGTTCCCGATCCCACCTATTTGGGTGAGGAGCCAGCAGAGAACGTCTCTGAGGAGGCGGGAGTGAGCCTGTTAGTCCGACGCCGAAGTCTTCTGCCAGCGGGACTTGGCAGGCTCTGATGCACACGACGGACGGTGTGTGTTAGCCCCGGGCGCTGAAGCCGCGATCACGGCTGAGCGCGGTGGGGACTGATTTCCTCGGGTGCCAAGAGCTACAATCAAGGTAAGGGGCCAGGGGCATCGAAATGCGGCTTCCTTCCTTGTGAGGCCGTGCAGCAGTGTGTGTTGGCCGCGCTAGGCCCCGTTGCAGGGAAATCGTGCGCGCGCGGGAAAACCTGCGGCAGCAAACGGCAGAGTTGTTACTTGGCCTGTTTTTTGGTGCGGAGTGCCTTAATTTTAATTTTACTTTTCATTTCAGTTTGTTTAATTTGTTTTAATTTGCTTTTTTCTTCCTTTGCTTGCTGGGGCGCTAGTGTAGACGCTGAGAGGGTGTCTGCACTGTGGGAAGAGTGTGAGAAACACGCATTATCTGTAAGGAGAGACGTTTTTTGATTGCGGTTTCTCTGGGTCCCGCGGGACTGGGGGAGAGGGTTTTTTTCCCTATCTCCGGCCTGAGCGGCATGCCGTCAAAGTCCATTTGCTTACTGTGTGGTTCCAAGAGGAGGGCTGTTTCAGAGACAGGAGTCTGCAGAAACTGTTTTAGGGAAGCAGTTTCCATGGAGCAAGGGCTTGTGGGGAGTGAGAGCCCAAAGGAAGGGGCTGCAGATCTCCCTGAACCAGGAGTTTTGGGGGAGCCCTCCCTAGAACCGGTAGCAGGACCCTCAGCCTTTCCAGGGAGCCAAGTGTCGCAGGGGCCGGTGTCTGGGGGCTTGGAAGTGATTTTTTCTCCCCAGTTTGTTTCTTTTATCCAACAGGCATTTGCAGGGGCGCAGGGTAAGCCCTCCCCACCTTCCGCAGAGGGTGGGATGGGGGATAAGCACCCGGGTACTCCTCTAGCATTAGGGGGCTCAGGAATTCCGGCAAAGAGGTTTTGGTCCAGGAAAGAGCCATCCGGTCAGTCCGTGTCTTCGGAGGGCATTGATTTAGAAGACATAGGGCAGGACTTAGAGTTAGAGGAGGACTTGGAAGAAGGTGAGATCCATGAGCAGGAGGATCAGGCCCGTGTGGTTCGCATTTTTAGAAGGGATGAGTTGCCAGCGCTCATATCTGAAACGCTTAGGGCGCTTAACATGCCGGCAGGGGCTCCGACAGAGGAAGCGGAATTGGAAGACCCCTTGTTACAGGCTTTTCGTAAGTCCCAGAAAGTTTTTCCTGTACACCGGGTATTTAAGGAAATGATACAAAGTGAGTGGGATATGCCGGAGGCTGGGCTGAAGGGGTCCAGGGTTATGTCTCGGCTTTATCCTTTGGCAGATCAGGATCGGGAGTTATTGAAGTCTCCTAAGGTTGATGCTGCGGTTTCGGCAGTTACAAAGAAAACTACTATTCCGGTTGAGGGGAGTGCTGCGCTGAAGGATGCGCAGGACAGAAGACTGGATACCTTGTTGAAGCAGGTTTTTGATGTGAATGCGCTGTCCCTCCAAGCGTCCATTTGTGGAGCCTGGGTTGCCAGGGCTTGCCTGCGGTGGGCTCAAGGTCTGCAGTCGGGGCAGGCGGTAGATTTGGCGTCCGAAGCTGCCCAGATTGAGACGGGGGCAGCTTATCTGGCTGATTCATTATGATCTCGTGCGAGGTTTATCCAATAGCATGGCTTCGGCAGTCGCGGCTCGGAGGTATCTGTGGTTACGGAATTGGGCGGCAGATACCTCTTCGAAGGCTCGGCTTAGTAAGCTTCCGTTTCGAGGGAAACTTCTCTTTGAGGAGGACCTGGAGAAGCTAGTGAAGGATTTGGGGGAGTCCAAAGGAGGTAGGCTCCCTGAAGATAAGCCAAAACCGGGTCGCTCGGGGCCGCCAGCTAAAGGGCCACAACGGGACTTTCGGTGTTTTCGCTCCCCTAGGTTTGGTCAGGTTCAGAGGGGGCGTTTTCCCTTCCGTGGCCAAGGGTTTCGCGGCTTCAGGGGGGCGAGCAGAGGGTTTGCAGCCTCTTCTGCCGTCGGCTCCCGAAAATCACAATGAAGCCACGGGGGCCCAGGCGGGGCAGGAGCCCATCGGGAGGCGGATGCAGAAGTTTTATCCTGCCTGGGCCCAGATCACGTCGGATCAATGGGTGCTCAAAGTTATCAGGGAGGGTTATGCCTTGGAACTTCAGCGTCCGGTGACCGATTCTTTCGTGCAATCCCCATGCAAGGCATGGCACAAGTACGCGGCGGTAGAGGAGACCCTTCAATGCCTGCTGTCCCTCAAGGCGGTGGTTCCGGTGCCCCCAGACCAACGCGGCTCCGGTCGGTACTCCATTTATTTCGTGGTGCCCAAAAAGGAAGGCACTTTTCAGCCAATCTTGGATCTCAAACGTGTGAATCCCTGCCTCAGAGTATCGCATTTTCGCATGGAGACGTTGCGCTCGGTCATCGTAGCGGTTCACAAGGGCGAGTTCCTTATGTCGCTCGATTTGTCCGAGGCGTATTTACACATCCCCATTCGGCAGGATCATCAGAAGTTGTTGCGGTTTGCGGTGCCGATGGGCCATTTCTAGTTTCAAGCATTGCCTTTTGGTCTGGCGACAGCTCCTCGTGCCTTCACCAAGGTGATGGTGATGGTGGTGGTGGCCGCAGCGTTAAGGAGGCAGGGAATCTTGGTGCATCCTTATCTGGACGATTGGTTGATTCGGGCAAAGTCCGAGGAGGAGAGCGAGACGGCCACCTGCAGAGTGGTGGAGTTCCTGGAAAGCCTCGGTTGGGTCGTCAACCAAGCCAAAAGCAAGTTGCGGCCTTCTCAGACCCTGGAGTATCTAGGGGCGCAGTTCGATACGAGGGCTGGAAAGGTCTTTCTGCCGGAGAGTCGAGCGCAGGGATTGAGGCGTCTGGTCCGCAGGTTCCTCCGTCGTGGGTTCCCGACAGCCTGGCACTACTTGCAGGTGTTGGGCACCATGGCGGCGGCGACGATCGAGGTGATGCCTTGGGCAAGGGCACATATGCGGCCTCTACAGAGGGTGTTGCTCCGACGATGGTCCCATCAGAATGACAGTCTTTCTCAGCGGTTGCCCTGCAGTCCAGAAACGCGCCTCTCTCTACTATGGTGGTTACAGACGGAGTCGTTGGAGATGGGGATGCTGTTGGAAGTACCAGATTGGATACCCCTGACGACGGATGCCAGCCTTTCCGGTTGGGGGGCGCATGTCCAAGGGCGGTTCACACAGGGGGTGTGGTCCGTGCAGG
This sequence comes from Ichthyophis bannanicus, assembly GCA_033557465.1. Classification (NCBI taxonomy): domain Eukaryota; kingdom Metazoa; phylum Chordata; class Amphibia; order Gymnophiona; family Ichthyophiidae; genus Ichthyophis; species Ichthyophis bannanicus. The sequence goes on from CM066031.1 coordinate 129,737,658, forward strand.
AACAGGCGTGGTCGATCAATCGGCTGGAGTTGCGTGCCGTGGTTCTGGCGCTCAGAGCGTTCGAAGGTTGCCTGCTCGGAAAGGCCATACGGGTGTTCTCCGACAATGCGACGGCGGTGGCATATATCAACCGTCAAGGGGGAACGAGCAGTCGTGCACTCGAGGCCGAAGCCGATCGGTTGTTCGTCTGGGCCGAGAGGCATCTGTTGGCATTGTCAGCGGCACATGTGGCAGGAGTGGAAAATGTGCAGGCCGACTTTCTCAGTCGGGTGAGAGTGGATCCGGGGGAGTGGACCCTTCACCCGCAAGTGTTCCAGATGCTAGTTCGCAGGTGGGGTCCCCCAGTAATGGATATCATGGCGACCTTTCAGAACGCAAAGGCCAGTCGGTTCTTCAGCAGGCGGCGAGAAAGGATGTTGGAGGGCCTGGATGCCTTGATTCAGCCGTGGCCAGAGGGTCAGCTGCTTTACATATTCCTGCCATGGGTGTTAGTCGGCCGGGTGCTGCAGCGCATCGAGCTTCACAGGGGTCCCGTAATTTTAATTGCGCCGGATTGGCCAAGGAGACCTTGGTACGCGGATCTGGTCAGACTTCTAGGGGACAAGCCTTGGCGGCTGCCGGTTCAATCAGACCTGTTGCTTCAGGGTCCGCTTGCGATGCCTCAGGTGGATCGGTTCTCGCTTACGGCTTGGCCATTGAAAGGGCTAGGTTAGTGGCGAGAGGTTACTCATCAGCAGTGGTATCCACGCTGTTAAAGGCGAAGAGGAAATCTACTTCGTTGGCGTATGTTCGTGTGTGGCGTGTGTTCGAGGCTTGGTGTGAGGTCCACGGCGTTGCAGCCTTACGGGCTTCGATCCCTCAGGGTCTTGCATTTCTGCAGGACGGATATGAGAAGGGGCTGGCGGCTGCGTCTCTTAAAGTGTAGTTGGCAGCGTTATCTTGCTACCGGGGTAAGATTTGAGGTCTGACGCTTGCGGGTCACCCGGATGTCAAGCGATTTTTGAGAGTGGTGGTGCTGCTGTGTCCTCCGTGTAGACCGCTGGTTCCGAAGTGGGACTTGCATTTGGTGCTGGATGTGTTAGTGCAAGCGCCGTTTGAGCCCTTGGCGCGGGCGTCGTTGAAGGATCTGACCTTGAAGGTAGTGTTTCTGGTGACCATTGCGTCCGCACGTAGGATTTCGGAGTTACAGGCCTTATCCTGCAAAGGACCCTTTCTGGTGTTTAGTGACTCCAAAGTGGTTTTGCGGACGGTACCATCTTTTCTGCCTAAGGTGGTGTCACCATTTCCTGTAAATCAGGTGGTGTCCCTGCCGGTATTTGCAGGGAGCGGGGAGCCGGCTGTGGATAAGCGCTTGCATAGGTTGGACATTTGCAGAGCTCTGAGGACGTATTTGAAGGTTACCGCTCCATTCCGCCAGTCGGATAGGCTATTTGTGCTGTTTGGTGGTACTAATAGAAGGCAGGCAGCATCGAAGGCTTCCATTGCTAGGTGGCTGAAGGAAGCGATTGCGTCGGCATACATTTTGAAGAATAGACCAGTTCCGACCGGATTGCGCGTGCATTCGACTAGGGCAAAGCTACTTCATGGGCGGAGCGTAGTTTAGTTCCTGCGGTGGAGATTTGTAGGGCAGCTACTTGGTCTTCCTTGCATTCCTTTATCAGGCATTACCGGCTAGATCTGCAAGCGGAGAGGGATGCCTGTTTCGGTTCGTCAGTGCTTCAGGCAGGATTGGCCGGTCCCTCCCGTTAATTCTTTGCACTGCTCTGTTACATCCCCAAAGGTTCAGGACTAGCCTGGAGGGACGCTAAGGAAGGTGAAATTAGACTTACCTGCTAATTGTTGTTCCTTTAGGAACTCCAGGCTACTCCTGAACCTTTGGGGTCTTGCACCTTCTCCAGCAGCTTTGGAGACTGAGAAAACGTCACTTGTTTTGATGTCACCGGTATAAGTACCCTGGATCTGCCTCCTGACATCAGTAACCTATTGACAAAGCAAACTCACGAGAGCAACAATTAAGCAGCAATGCTAGCAAATCACTATTAAACATTGTATAAACACTCTATATCTAAATTTACCTATGCTGAGATCCCCATCCGCTGAGAGAAAAATGTATATATATATATATTACAGAATAGCAGGAAGACCACCAGTCAACCCCCTTCCAATACGGGCTCCACCCGGAAAAATCACCCCAGATGCCTACCTGTCAAACATCCTCTGCTTCAGGCATTGGCCCGCGTAATACTGGGAGGGATACAGGACTAGCCTGGAGTTCCTAAAGGAACAACAATTAGCAGGTAAGTCTAATTTCACCTTAACTAGCAATCATGTGCTATTGCAGCAGCGCCAGCTACCATAAGCTACCATTCGCTTTTGAACTCCCCAAGAAATAATTTAAAATGATAATAGTAAAAGAAGTAAACATAGATACCAAGAAGGAGAGTCAACGTATCATGAAAAAATAAAAGGAAAAGGAAAAAAGTAACATAAAATTAGACATATAAATATAATTGACGTCAACTATAGAAATAATTGGTGCATAAGTGAGCAGTGCCCTCACTTGGTTTGCAGGCTGTTGTGCTATGAGGGCTTGTGTGCATCAGTGATGCTGAGGGCTAAGCTATCTGTAGTTTAATTAATGGCAGGGTCTCCTAAGATGGACAGGTCTCAGCTGAGATGCCAGACCAAGACAAACCATCCATCTGGGCAGCAGCAGAATGGGACAGTGTTGGTGACAGAGGATCACATTTCTGTGACAACGGCAACAACACTAAACTTAAAATGCGCAGAAGAAAGGCCTGGCAATCTACTTCTGTATCTTGCCATGAAAACCCAATGGATAGTGTGGTGGCGAGACTGTAGTAAAGCCCAGGGAAATGGATAAAAAACAGACATTTACCCCTAAGCAGAAGAATAGTTCAGGGAGTTTTGACTTTGAAACTCCAGCCAAGGAAAAAAACCACACACATAGAGTTGCTGAGTGCAAGCCACGCCCTAGCTCCAAGGCAACCAGGGTAGGCAATGGGGAACACCTGGGGGCGGAGTTTGAAGCCATAGGGCAGCCCCAGTCATTTAAGCCTGAGGAACTAGGAAGAGAGGGGACAACCAAGGAACCAGGAAGAGAAGGGACAACCGAGGAACCAGGAAGAGAAGGGGCCTCCAAAGAACAGGAAGATGGAGGGAAAGATTCCTGCAAGAAAGCTGAGAGAGAGAGAAGTGTTCTAGAAGCAGCCTCAGGAAAGGTTCTCATTGCAGCCAGCACACAGGAATCTACAGCTCTGAAGGAAGCCCATGTGGTAGGAGCATTACAGCAGACCCTGAAGACAGGAGAGTTTATCCTGAGGAAAGTGCTTTTCTTTGAGCAAGGTACAGGCGTGGTCCTGCCAGAGCCTGGGGCAAGAGCTTCACCTCAAGGAAGGCCTGTAAAGAGCTCTGTTACTAGAAGTAAGGTGAGCCCATTTGAAACCTTGCACAGTTTACTGAAGGATAAGAATCCCCTCAGCCCTTCCCACATTCCTCAGCGTAGAGAGAGGTCTCACTGGGAGAAGGTTTTAAAGTTATTAGAAGAAATAAAACCTGAAATCCTACAAGCTGATTCCAGCCAGGTGCTAACTGACCCCGAGTATGAGAGCATGCAGGTAGATAACTATGATTCTGATAATAGTTCTGCCGACTCTCAAATGGGCTGTTCTTTGTGTGTAAAGCAAAGGTGAAGATGCTGTAAGGTTTAAAACTGAGAAAACCCAGAAGCTTTGTACTTGCCTGTTTGGCTAGGAATGTTTGGAATGAAGTTGCTAACATTTTAAAACTGGCAAAGAATGTTCAGAAGCGCTGATTTAAATGCTTAAGAAGTCCTTACCTAAACGTATAAACAGCCAGAAGTTAAGTGGGTTGTGCTTTGCATAGTGCTCAGTTTGGAAGAGCAGTTATTTGGGCTGAACTGAGCAAGGAACCCTTAAGCTGTATTCTTGAACTATGGGAAAAGATATACTGTTGGTATAACAAGCTGAGTGAAGCAGTTGCTATCGGTGTTACTGTGAAAGTTCCTTTTTCTTTATTTGGAGAAGTATCCTACTTTTGTTGCTGTATGTTTAAAGGGGCAAAAGAAGAAAATAAATAATTTTTTCCTGTATTTGCCTTCCACCCTCGGCTACTCATTTTTTCACAACTACAATCCCCAGAAGCCTTGGCTCTGGGAACCCATACTACCAAGGGACAATAGGAGGTACACCCACTGCCTATAGGCAACCGCCTAGCCAGCAGTGGGCGCAACAATAGTCACAACAAAACAAATTGCACTATAGTGCTGGAAGATGAGACCCCCCAGGTCGGAAGGCACTCAACTAGCTACTGGGGAGGAGCTGAAGACTTCTGACTGCTGATGCAACTGCGCATGAAATGAGAGTCAGAAGCTGCAAAATTGTCTTACACTGGGACATGGAACGTACGAAGCATGAACCAAAGGAAGTTGGAGGTGGTCAAGAATGAAATGGAATGTGTACAACTTAAGCTGTTGGGTGTCAGCGTACTGAAATGGATTGGCATCGGGCACTTTGCAACTGATGATCACATGGTCTACTATGCTGGAAATGAAAGACAAAGAAGAAATGGTGTTGCACTTATAATAAAGAAGAAACTTGCAAGAACTGTAATGAAATACAATGCAGTCGGTGCAATCTCTATTCTCCTACGAGGAATGCCTATCAACATAACTATAATTCAAGTATATGCCCCCAACAACAGCTTCAGATGAGGATGAAATTGATGAGTTCTATAAACAAAGTACAAGCTGAAATTGACAGAACATGCAAATAGGATATCCTGATAGTCATGGGTGACTGGAACGCAAAAGTTGACAACAAAGAAGAAGGCAAAATGATTGGAAAATATGGACTTGGCAACAGAAATGTAGCTGGAGAAAGACTGATGGAATTCTGCAAGACCAACGATCTATTCATCTCAAACACCTTCTTCCAGCAACACAAGTGGCAACTGTACACATGGACTTCACCCAATAGATTGTACAAAAATCAAATTGACTACATCTGTGGAAGTCAATGATGGAAAAGCTCTATAACATCAACAAAGACAAAACCTGGAGCTGCCTGTGGTACAGATCACCAACTACTAGTATGCAAACTCAAGCTAAAGTTGAAAAAGAGCAAGCCACTCATCAACTTTAAATCCGCTTCGCCTGGCTATGAATGCAGCTGCAAGAGTCCTCTCTGGGTCATCAAGATCCGACCACATAACGCCTATCATGAAAGATCTGCATTGGCTACCTTTACATGCCAGACTCCATTATAAGTCATTAGTCCTTACTTTCAAAGCCTTGAATAACTACCCACCTACACCAATCAGCAAGCTAATTCACAGCACCCTTGAAAATAGAAACAGGAGTCCTACTGCAATGAACACCTTAATAGTTCCTAGGATGATGACATCGTGCACTAAGGCTACCTCAAACAGAGCTTTCTCAATATTCACTCCTTTAAACTGGAATGCACTTCCCCATGAAATCCATGGCATCAAAAGCCTAATCCTATTCCGAAAAGCTTTGAAACACCATCTGTTCACAAAATGTTACCCAGAAGTCATCCCGGACACTCACACATCTGACAAGTTTCCCACATACCCCAGATGCCTTAGCACCTTAATACAACCAGAAAATGGTTAGCCTACACACTAGCCCACATGATAACCATCTACCTGCACCATCCACACGAAATCACTTCCAATATCCAAACGATTTAGAGTATTGTATATAGTATAAAGTTAACCTGTACATAGTTCCCCCGGTTATCCCATGTGTTATTTTCCCTGTTCATTGTAGACTCAATGTTGCCTGTATGCATTGCAGTATGTTTTGTTCGATGTACACCGCGCTGATTATAATAGCGCGGTATAGAAGAAATGTCAAATAAATAAATAAATATAGAAAAATATGACTTTGAGAATATACCAATGGAATTTAAAGACTGCCTGAAAAATCAATTTGCTGCTTTAGATACAAATGACAGAGCTCCAGAAGAGTTATGGAATGACATCAAGAAGGTTGTGTTGGAAGAAACTGAGAAGTCTGTACAAAAGGTGAAAAAGCAAAGACGACCAAAATGGATGACGGAAAAAACTCTGAAAATTGCCCAGAAATGCAGAGAAGCTAAAGCCAGATGAGAAAGAGAGGCAATCGCAGAACTCAACAGAGATTTCCAAGATGCAGCAAGACAATACAAGGAAAAATACTACTATGACGAATGCAAGGAAATAGAAGCAGAAACTATTAGAGGAAGAACAAGATCGGCTTTTCTAAAGTTACGAGAATTAAAGAAAAAATTCCAACCTTGAATTAGAATACTACAAGATGTTCAAGATTCTATGTTGATTGATGCTGAGAAGATCAAGAAAAGGTGGAAAGAATATACAGAGTTTTTATATAATAAAGATAAAGTGGACAAACAGCAGTTTCAACCTGTACCTTATGATCTGGAACCATTGATGATGAAAGAAGAAGTTGAAACAGCATTGAAAGCTATCAAAGAACAAAAGCACCAGACATTGATGGCATTCCCATAGAAGAATTACAGCCATCTGCCGCAGCTGCTACCATACTTACAAGGCTCAGAAAGGTGATCAAACTGACTGTGGAAATTATCGCACAATCGCTCTGATCCCACATGCCAGCAAGATTCTACTGAAGATTATTCACAGAGACTACAACCATACCTAGAACAAGAACTACCTGAAGTGCAAGCAGGGTTCAGGAAAGGGCGAGGAACAAGAGACATCATCGCGGATGTGAGATGGATCTTTGAAAAGACTAAAGAATACCAAAAGGATATCTATTTGTGCTTTATTGACTACGGCAAGGCTTTTGACTGTGTAAACTATGAGAAACTCTGGGCCACATTAAGAAGCAGGGGTATACCAGAACACCTGATCATTCTCTTGCACAATCTGTACATTGATCAAGAAGTAACAGTTCGAACTAAACAAGGAGAAACAGAATGGTTTAAAATCAGCAAAGTTGTACAACAAGGCTGCATACTTTCCCCCTACCTATTTAATTTATATGCAGAACAAATCATCAGAGAAGTAGGATTGTATGAAGACAGCAGAGGTGTGAAGATTGGTGGAAGACTCATCAACAACCTTCACTATGCTGATGATACCACATTACTGGCTGAAAGTAAAGATGATCTGAAACATTTGCTTCTCATAATCAAAGAACATAGTCTCAAAATGGGCCCGCACCTTAATGTAAAGAAGACAAAGATCATGACAACTGGCATAATCAACAGGTTCATCGTTGAAGGAGAAGAAATTCAAATTGTGAACAACTTTAATCTACTTGGATCAACTACACAGGTACACTACCAAAAAACTGCCTCCAGTTTTGCAACTGATTCCTATAGATTTTGGGGTGCTGAATCCAGGAAAAATAGCCAAAATGTTCCATCACGTCACGTTTTCTTGCAAAATTAGATTTCTTACCCATATAAGGAATGTTCACATAATTTCTTTTTAGCCGACTGCAGTTTATTTTCTTGGCCCAAAATAGAGGTTGTAATGGTTAACTAACTAGAAACACTACCTCATGATATTTTAGAGTGTTTTGTATTCATTTTATACATTAACAGGACAATTGGGAGGCGGGGGGCTAAATCCAGTATTGGCGCTGGCACATGTTCTTTCCTGTTCGCCTCGCCTCGTTCGCTTGCTCAAACACGGTGGTTGCGACATGAACGTTCCTGTCAAATTTCAGTTTCTTGCAAGTTCATTATTACCTTTTGTTTGCTCAGTCGTAATCCAGCTTTATTCCGAAATGGTTCACTACAGTTGTAGTTTGCAGTGCTGTGTATTTGTGATGGCTCACAGAGCCAGAGGTTGCGTCAACTCTCCGGACAGTTTTTGTTTTATTTGTGGGGAATATACCGTGAAAAAGCGGCAGAGGAACATTTCTGCATTTATTAAAAAAGTATATTTCGCCTATTTCGGTTTGAAGTTAGTCGATCAAGACAAACCGTGGGCTCCTCACAAAGTGTGCAAGACATGTGAGGAAGATCTACGCTTATGGATGAAAGGTAAAAAACAAGCATTTCGTTTCGGAATACCTATGATGTGGCGTGAACAAAGAGACCACAGCAGTGACTGCTATTTTTGCTCTTGCATTGTGAAGGGATACAACTTAAAAAATAAGAACGTAGTAAGTTACCCCAACCTTCCCTCAGCAATTAGGCCTATGCCTCATAGCAACGAAGTACCTGTGCCTGAACCACCAAAATCTTTGGATCATATTTGTGTGGACGGTTCTGATCATGATGAGACTCATCAGATGGCTTTTCCCGATGAGTCCAGTACTTCCAAGTTTGAAACTGAACCAGATCCAAAACCTGAACTTTTCTCTCAAGCTGAATTGAATGATTTAGTCCGGGATTTAGGACTCCCAAAAGATGCTGCCCAACTGCTAGGTTCTCGGCTTAAACAGAAAAATCTATTGTCACCAGGAACAACTTTTTATTGGTACCGCAACCGCGAGACACAATTTTTGAAGTATTTCAGCAAAGAGGAAGATTTGGTATTTTGCAACTATATATACGGAGTGATGGAAAAGTTTAAACTCAAGTATGATCCTGCTGAATGGCGGCTGTTCATTGATTCGTCAAAAGACAGCATAAATTTTCTTTATTCTTATTTGAATAACTACTAAACAATTAGTATAAAGAATTCATCCAAGAAACTTTTATCTCGATCGCACTCAATCTGAAACGTTCACCTCAAACTGCTAACCCAATGTAGCAAAAAATCTGTACGTGATGGAGCAAATTGGTTACCAGATTTGGATTCAGCGCACCAAAAAATGTAAAAATCAATCGAAACATTAGAGGCAGTTTAAAAAAATTTTTTTTTAGTGTACCTGTGATCAATAAAGAAGCAACAAGCAGTCAAGAAATCAGACGACGCATTGCTCTTGGCAGAATGGCTATGGAGGACCTAGACAAGATTCTCAAGAGCAGAACTGTCTCTATCCATACAAAGATTTGACTTGTTCAAGCCATGGCATTTTCAATAACATCATATGGATGCAAAAGTTGGACAGTGAAAAAGATAGGAAGAAAATTGATGCCTTTGAATTATGGTGCTAGCGACAAATACTGCGTATACCATGGACTCCCCAAAGAACATACCAGTCAATACTAGAGGAGATCAAAGCTAAGCTTTCTTTAGAAGCACAGATGACAAGACTTCGACTTTCGTATTTTGGACACATCATGGAAAGAGAGAGATCATTAAAGAAAGACATCATGCTTGGCAAGATAGAAGGTCAACGCAAAACAAGAAGGCCAGCAATGAGATGGATCGATATAGTAACAGCAACTACGGGTGCCATTCTCTCAACAATGAGCCGCTTGACTGAAGTCCGAACACAGTTTAGGACAACTATCCAGAGGGTCGCCATGAGTCGACACCGACTCGACGGCACTTAACAACAACAAGAACTGAGCAGTGAACTGGTGGTAAGGTGCATATCCGGAGAAGCATACTTACAATTGTAATCAATGGATTATGATAAAATAAGCTTAAAATCCTAAAAAGGATATTAAAAAGTTTTACACTAGGGGGTCATTTTAAAAGGCTTAGGCATGATTTAGGGTATCTGAAGATGTGCACGTGGTTGTCGAAATAATGGAGACACCTCTGAAGCTTTTCCACAAATGACATTTACAGACATCTCTGTTGCAGGGACATCCAAATAGGCAAGGGGGTGTGGTGTGGACATGTCTTGGGAGGGGCAATAGACTTATATGTCTCTGTTCTATTTCAGCAATGACGGGGATGTCTGCATGCATATCCACCTGCTGCAGGCATGAATAGTCATCAGAAAAATGCTTCTTTCAGCCTCAAAACACTCAGAGAGTGTAGAGTTAAGTGACTAGTCTTAGATCACAGAGACCCACACTGGGATTTGAACCCTGGCCACCCTACTCCCAACCCAGTACTTTAACCATCGTAATATTAGATGTCCATATTCTGAGAGGTTATTCTGTGGATGTCTATATAGATGTCTCTATAAACATCCATATCAGGCACGTTTCTTTTTTGAAATTGTCTTTTTATTCATTTACAATCATAACCATATACAGCCCCTTTGCCCCTAACCCCCAGAGACATTGGTTTCAATACTCACATAACATCAGGCTATTTACATCAGTTCAGCAACATTTCCCTCTACAATTGCCTCTCACCTTATTTCTTCCCCCTTCCCTCCCCATCCTCCTATTCCCGCCCCATCCCCCACCCTCGTAGCCCACTTCCCCATTACTATTCTCGTCCCTCTACTTTCTGGGGTTCTTCTGATCCCACTCAGAACCATTAATGCAACAAAGCAATACTTTAGAAGAGTTCTTAAAAGTGATAACCTCTATTACATCCTTAAGTGTGCCCACTTCCACTCTTGGTACCAGTGCCATACTTTTGTAAAGGACTCCAGCTTGTGATGCTTATTTGCCATAATCTCACACATTCTGTATATAAAATCCAGCCCCTTGAGTTATCATACGTCTTGTGGGCAGCTGGGGGCGCTTCCACCACACCGCAATCTCCATTCTCACTGCTATCACACAGAAACCCAAGAATTTGCCCCTTTTCCCCTCCCATCCCTCCTGCACTTCATTCAACAGCACCTTCTCAGGCATCAATTGGACTGGGACCCCCGTTATCTCTTTATATAGACACTTAAGCCTTCCCCAGAGCTGCTGTACCTTGGGGCAGTCTCACAACATGTGTTTCAGGTCATCCACCATCCCACACCCTTTCCAGCATTCAGCTCCATACTTTTGTTTATGACATGTAATTACTAGGGGTCCAATACATTCTCAAGCACACCTTCAAACTATTTTCCAGCAGTATGGTCCCCGGTGCTAAGGATCTAGTGGTAAAAAAAAAAACCAGAAGAGACAGTCCCAACTAAAAAGTAAAGCTATTCATCAAATCAATATTTGTCGTTGCTTCCAACAAAAGGGGGTAAGGGCCAGTATTATTGGTCCAAAACGTGGCATGTCATTGATACTGGACAGTGATCCAACACAGTTTATGTGATTACAGACAATGTGGTTATAAGATAAGTGGCATCTTACTTTGCGTATTATATATCACTTTAATAAGCACTTTTTCACATTTAAATATTCTTTTCCAAATTAAAAGGGAGCAGCTACGGCGAGGGGGTAAATGTTCCCTTACCTCCTTTTGTTGGAAGCTCCGACAAATATTGATTTGATGAAAAGGTTCTAGTAGTGGCATAGATAGCCTCTCATCGGGACCTCCTCCTCTTCCCCGGTATTTCCCTCTCCCATTGTTGAAGGTGGAGAGGAGCATTCGCATGTCCACCCTGCCAGCAAGCACTGATACAGAACTGCAAGAAGACCTCCCCATTTCCCCTCCTTCCCCATCAGCAATTTGAAGGGAGTTATCTCTTGCCCTAAGCCTTGTTGAACCCTCCTTTGCCCTAAATAGTGACAAAGCTGAAATACGCATATTGGTCTCCAAACCCCAAGCCATAATTATTTAATTGGCTAAGTTTATATTCCACTTTTTGCAATGGTTAAAGAGGTTCACAGAGAACTGGAAATTATACAAGTAACATTTACATTATAACAGGTAACTATGTACAGTAAACAAGGGGTGGATTAACTATGCACAGATTGATGATCTATCTATGTATTCTTGTAGTGCTTGATATGTTGACTATGTATGTGTTTCAGAACTGTCTGCATATTCCTATAATTTTGGGTTTTAGGGGCTGATTAAGAATGGTGTTCAGTTGTTGGACGTGTTGGGGGGGGAGGAGTCAAAGTTGAGGGTAAAGAGGTGAATCTTGAGGAGTCTGCGTAAAGTTGGGAGATCCGTGGTGTTTCTTATGTTGGCTGGGAGGGAGCTTCAGGTAGTTGGGGCATAAAATTTGAAGGCTCTGGCATGAGCCTGTTGGGTACTCTTTATTATAGCTTGGTGGGTGATCTGTGTATTCATGATGGAGGTTCTCCGTGATCTGTTTGATTGTTATGGTGTAATAAGTGAGTAGAGGTGGGTGAATGATTGATGGTATAGGGTTTTGTAATTCATTAGCAGGACCTTGTAGAGTATTTTGCTTTGCAGGGGGAACCAGTGGAGGTGTTTGAGAATGGGAGTGATGTATTCGTACCTGGATGTGTGTGTAATGGTTCTTGCGGCTGTATGAATAGCCGTTTGAAGGGTTTGAAGCGTTGATTTTGGGAGTCCGTGATATACTTTGCTGCAGTAGTCGGCATGGGGTGTTGTGAGGGTTTGAAGGGCTGAGTGGAAGTCTGATGGGGCAAGGAGAGGACAGAGATGCTGTAGCATGTGGGTTTTGAAATAAATTGCTCTTGTTGAATTTGCAATTTGAGACTTCACTGTTAGGTAGCCGTCAAGAGTGATTCCCAGGTATTTTACTTCTGGTTTGATTTGAATTTTGGTGCTGTTGATGGTAATGGAGGTGGGGGGGGGGGGTGGTGAAGGAGACGTTCCTGGTGATGAGTAGGGCTTCTGTTTTCTGCAGGTTTATGGATAGGTGATTTTCAGGTAGCCATTGTTAGACATCTGAGAAGCATTGTTGGAATTCGTGGTATGATCGGTTATTGAGGTTGAGTGGTGTGTAGAGCATAATATCATCTGCGTAAATGTGGTAATTTATGTTGTATGTTTGGAAAATGTTACAGAGGGGTTGCAGGTAGATGTTGAAGAGAAGAACAGAAAGAGTGGAATCTTGAGGGATGCCTTGGGTTTGAATGTATGGGGTTGATGATAGTGACCCAATTCTCATTAGTTGAATTCTGTTGTGGAGGTAGTTTTCGAACCATCTTAATACGGTGCCCTGTTTTCCGATTGAATGGAGGCACTGTAGGAGGGTATTGTGCTTGATGGTGTCAAAAGCAGCAGAAATATCAAGGAATACCATGATGAATCATTGGTGGATGTTCTGAGTTCACTTTATGAGGTTCTTGAGAATCGAGGTTAGAAGGGATTCCACTCCGTGCTGAGGCCAGAAGTTGTGCTGTTGGGGGTCGAGTGGAGCATGTGTGTCGAGGTGATCCTTTAGATCAGGGGTTCTCAACCCTGTCCTCGGGACCCACCTAGCCAGTTGGGTTTTCAGGATAACCACAATGAATATGTATGAGAGAGATTTGCATAAACTGCCTCCATTATATGCAAATCTCTCCCATGCATATTCATTGTGGTTATCCTGAAAACCCGACTGGCTAGGTGGGTCCCGAGGACAGGGTTGAGAACCCCTGCTTTAGATGGATTTGGACTGTTTTCTCTATTATTTTGGATAAGAACGGTAGGCTTGCAATAGGTCTTTAGGAGGATGGATCTGAGGGGTTAAGATGGGGATTTTTTAGGAGAGGGCAAATTGAGGAGCTTTTTAGGCTGGTTGGTAGGTAGCCATATAGCAGTGAGCATTGGGCAAGTTTAGCTAGGAAATGTGCGAGGTCGGGTAAGTTGGCTTTGATCCAGCTGACTGAACAGGGGTTGAGGGGGGAGGTGGTTGTGTTAAGTGATGCGATGATGTTTTAGATGTTTTCAGGTGAGGTTGTTTCAAAAGTGGCTTTGTACGTGATAAGGATGAGTAAGCTTGAGCTGACAATTGGGGGCGGTGAGTCTCTAGAGAAGTAGTCTGCCAGCTGTTGAGGAGTGATGGGGCAGTTTGTTGCACTGTTGATGGGTGTTGAAGTGAGTTATTTTACAAGGGTGACTAGTTCTCATCGGCGGTTGAGGGATCTTTATATTAGTTTTGTATGGTAGCTTTGTTTTGCAAAGTTGGTAGCTCAGTTGTACTCTCTTGTCAGGGTCATGTACTGCGTTTGATCTGTGGGTATTTGTGATTTTCTCCATCTGCGTTCTTGTTTCCTTAGTTGGATTTGAGCTTGTGGAGGTAGGGGGTATACCATGGGATCCGTTTATGACAGGGTTGTGAGGGTGGGTCAAGGATGGTAGAGAGGCGGCTTCGGTGAGGAGTTCATTCCAGGTGTTAATAGCAGAGTCGAGGTCTTGGGGTTTTGTAGTGATGATTGGGGAAATATGGGCGAGGAAGGAGTCTTTGTGGAATTCTCTGAATGGTTCCTGTGTGGGTTGGGAATTGTGGACTTGCAGAGGCTGTTGAGGGGCAGCTGAAAGGTTACTACCTTGTGATCTGACCAGGGTACTGGGATGGTTTGGACTGTAGGTGAGGAGGCGATGTGGGTGAAGATGAGCTCCAGGGTGTTGCCTTTGCAATGGGTGGGGGAATTCACTATTTGTGAGAGGTCCATTGCCGTCATTGCTTCCATGAATGCTGTTGACTGTTTGGTTGGGACTGATTGGAGGCTTAGGTCTCCCAACAGATGAGGTCCTTGTGCTTTGTGTTGTTCTCGAGGGTTGCATGAATCAGGTTGGAGAGGTCGCTGGCTGGTGCTGGCGGGGAGCGGTAGACAAGGCAGATGGCGAGTTGTTTGTGATGGAGAGAGTGTTGAGAGTAGTGATGGATTCAGCAGTTTTCATGGTGCGATTTAGGTCGGATTTGGCGAGGATAAGGATGCTGCCTCCTTTTTATGAGTGCGTGGGGAGTGGAAGAGACCGAAGTTCGGAAGCCAAATTTGATTCAAAAATATTGTGCCGGTTTCTGTGAGCCATGACTCTGTGATGCAGTGAAAATCTAGGTTGTAGGTGAAGATGAAGTCTCTTAAGCGTAGTTGCTCACCTGTAACAGGTGTTCTCCAGGGACGGCAGGAATCAGTCCTCACTTATGGGTGACGTTGACACCAATGGAGCCCGCGTGAAGCAATTCCCCAGCTTTCAAAGAAAGCCTTTGGGATTGCTGCCACGCATGCGTGGTCCTATTCCCACCAAAGGATGCCATCTTGCTCAGTCAGGTCCCATAGCTAGAGCCCTACTAAGTGGATGGCAAGTGAAGGACAAGAATAGCTACTCTTCAGGGGAGGAGGGAGGGTAGTGAGGACTGATTCCTGCTGCCGCTGGAGAACACCTGTTACAAGTGAGTAACATTGCTTTCTCCAGGAATAAGCAGGAAGTCAGCCCTCACTTATGGGACTCCCCAACTTCAGGCTACTGAAGCCTATAAGCAAAGCGCCTCCGCAAAGCCGTGAGCAGGTGCCGACAATCTGAAGGGAGCCCGAGTCCTTGGGTCCTCAGAGGACCAAGCTCCTGGTAGCCGCAGAAGGAGGGTCGGAGGGCAGGAGTTGCTTATATCCTGAACAGATTATGGTCGGAAGAATTGAAGGAAATATTGATACATCGGGAAGATGTATTACAACTATTAGATAAACTGAAGAGTAGAAATCACCTGGGCCGCAGCTCATATCATAGTCTGTAAGTGGGACGGGAGCCATATAGAAACACATGCACACACACCATGAGATGTAATGCAGTGTAAACAGCATGCAAAAGAGCATGGGAGCAATAGACAAAGGGTGTCAGGGGCCGGCTGAAGGGACAGCTAAGTGGACGGCCCTTGAACCAGCGCAATGTAACGAAAAAGGAGCATGTGAGAATCCAACCTGCATAGGGATGTGGCACAGACCAGCCAACAACAGCAGTACCAATCCACCAAGCAGACTGGTCACATGGACACTACAAAAAAATAGCCATATGTAACACACAATATGCGACAGATAGGCTGCAGAGAGGGTACACTGTGGGGTAGAGATGTAAGGGTGTGTGGAGAGGTGACGAGGCTGTAGCCATCGCATGGGCAGGTTAGCAGAACACAGGAAAGGAAAAGGAACAGAACATGTGGGAATCAAACTGGCAACCTATGGACTACCAATGGGTACATCAGGCTTGGCTGTCATTGAAAAATACTATCTTGGAAGCCCAGACCAGCTGTATTCCACGCTTTAAGAAAAGTGGAAGGAAGTCCAAAAAACTGCCAGCATGGTTTAAAGGTGAGGTCAGAGAGGCTGTTGTTGCCAAAAAAGCATCTTTCAGGAAATGGAAAAAAGAGCCAAACGACGAAACCTGGAAACAGCACAAGCACTGGCAAGTGAAATGCAAGGCATTGATAAGGCAGGCAAAGGGAGAATTTGAGAAGAAGCTTGCTGTGGAAGCAAATACGCGAAGTAAAGACTTTTTCAAGTACATTCGTAGCAAAAAACCCGTGAGAGAGTCAGTTGGTCCATTAGATGATAAAGGGATTAAAGGAGCACTAAGAGGAGACAAGGCGATAGCAGAGAGACTGAATGAATTCTTTGCTTCAGTCTTTAATGAGGAAGATGTAGGGATGTTACCCATGACTGAAGTGGTATTTAAAGGTGCGGAAGAATTGAAGGAAATATCGATACATCGGGAAGATGTATTACAACTATTAGATAAACTGAAGAGTAGCAAATCACCTGGGCCGGATGGTATACATCCAAGGGTGTTGAAAGAACTGAAATATGAGATTGCAGACATGCTATTAGTAATCTGTGAACTATCATTAAAATCATCTCTAATACCTGAAGATTGGAGGATCGCCAATGTAACACCAATTTTTAAAAAGAGTTCCAGGGGTGATCCGGGAAACTACAGACCAGTGAGCCTGACATCAGTACCGGGAAAAATGGTAGAAACCATCATAAAGAATAAAATTACTCAACATGTAGATAGTCATGGCCTAATAGGAGACAGCCAACATGGCTTTAGACAAGGAAGATCTTGTCTTACTAGTCTGCTATGTTTTTTTGAAGGTGTGAATAAACAGGTGGACAAAGGTGAGTCGGTTGATATAGTGTATCTGGACTGTCAGAAAGCCTTTGACAAGGTCCCTCATCAGAGACTTTTGGCAAAACTTAAGAGTCATGGGATAGGAGGCAGTGTACTATTGTGGATCAGGAACTGGTTAGAAGATAGAAAGCAGAGGGAAGGGCTAAATGGCCAATTTTCCCAATGGAGGAAGGTGAATAGTGGTGTACCCCAGGGATCTGTGCTGGGTCCGCAGCTTTTTGACATTCATAAATGACCTGGAAAGTGGAATAACGAGTGAGGTTATCAAATTTGCAGATGACACAAAACTATTTAAAGTTGTTAAAACCCAAGAGGATTGTGGAAAATTGCAAGAGGATCTTGATAAATTGGAAGACTGGGCATCAAAATGGCAGATGAAATTTAATGTGGACAAGTGCAAAGTTATGCACCTAGGGAAGAACAACTCAAACTATGGTTACACGATGCAAGGTTCCACATTAGGAACCACCACCCAGGAAAAAGATTTAGGTGTCATTGTGGATAACATGTTAAAACCCTCGGCCCAGTGTGCAGCGGCGGCCAAGAGATCAAATAGAATGCTAGGTATCATAAGGAAAGGAATGGAAAATAAAACAAAAGATATTATAATGCCTCTATATCGTTCCATGGTGAAACCGTACCTTGAATATTGTGTGCAATTCTGGTCGCCATATCTTAAAAAGGATATAGCGATATTAGAAAAGGTTCAGAGAAGAGACACAAAATGGTAAAGGGGATAGAAGGATACTCCTATGAAGAAAGGCTAAAAAGGTTAGGGCTCTTTAACCTGGAAAAGAGACGGCTGAGGGGAGATATGATAGAAGTCTATAAATTAATGAATGGAGTGGAACAGGTAAACCTAGATCGGTTGTTTACGTTATCAGAATATAGAAAGACTAGGGGACATGCAATGAAGCTACAGGGTAAACTATTTAAGACTAATAAAAGAACATTTTTTTTCACTCAACGTGTAATCAAACTCTGGAATTTGTTACCGGAGGATGTACTAAAGGCTGTTAGTGTAGCTGGGTTTAAAAAAGGTTTGGACAAGTTCTTGGAGAAAATGTCCATAAACCATTATTAAAAAGGGACCCAGGATATCAATGCTTGACCCAGTACAAGCATTGTGGAACCCTGTGTCTTTTGGGGAAACTGCTAGGTATGTATGACCTAGATTGGCCACTGTTGGAAACAGGATACTGGGCTTGATGGACCTTGGTCTGACCCAGTATGGCATATCTTATGTTCTTACAGCCTGGCCGAAGGCGCAGTCCCGGCAGAACTCCCTCTCCAGGCAGTAGAGCGAAGCAAATGTATTCGCTGAAGACCAGGTCGCAGCCCAGCAGAGGTCCGTCAGGGGCACTGAGCGCAGCGAAGCCACCGACGCCCCATTAGCATGGACACCATGCATGGTGACTCGTCAATCCAGCGGGACCCTAGCCTTTGCCTGGGCAAAGGCGATGCAGTCCGCCACCCAGATGGATAGGGTTCTCTTGGTGACTGCAAGCCCCAGATGGTTGGGATCGTAGGTGATGAAGAGCCGGTTGTACTTGTGATGACCCTGGTTGCGCTGCAGGTAGAAGGCGAGAGCCCTCTTACAGTCGAGAGTATGCAGGACCACCGATGCCCGGTTGGCGTGAGGTCTTGGGAAGAAAGTCGGTAAGACTATTTTTTGGTTCAGATGGAAATCTGAGACAACTTTCGGTAGGAACTTGGGGTGAGTGCGAAGCATCACACTGTTCCTGTAGAAACTGGTGTAGGGGGCCGCGGCCATGAGGATTTGAAGTTCTCTGACTCACCAAGCTGAGGTCAGCGCCACCAGGAAGACTACTTTCCAGGAGAGGTGCCAAAGTGAGCATCTCACCATCGACTCGAAGGGCGGCTGCGTCAGCTGCATGAACACAATGTTCAGGTCCCATTCTGTCGGCAGAGGCCAGACGGGAGGCTTGGAGAGTAAAAGGCCCCGCATGAAGCAGGAGACCAGTAGCTGGCCCGAGAGGGTTTTACCCTCGACGGGAAAGTGGTTGGCTGAAATTGCGCTCAGGTGAACCCTGACCGAATTGGATTTCAGCCCCACCTGCGAGAGGTGGAGGAGGTACTGGAGAACCCACTGGGTGTAAAAGGAGAACGGATCGATCTGAAGCTCGGAGCACCAGATCGAGAAGCGCCGTGTCTTTCCTCGATGCAAGCAGGACTTCCTCAATCTCCTCTGGGAGGTGCAGCGAGGCTAAAGAGACTCATTCAGCCGCCAAGCTGCTAAGGATAATGAGTCCAGGTTTGGGTGAAGCACCCGTCCCTCCTCCTGCATCATCAGACCCGGAGTACTGCCCAGGGGGACCAGGGGCTCCAATGAGAGTCGGAGTAGAAGCAGGAATGAAGGCTGTTGAGGCCATGAGGGAGCCACGAGAATCACCAATGCTCAGTTCCACTGAATCTTCTGGAGGGTCCTCGCTATGAGGGGAGTGAGGGGAAACGCATATATAAGCCCGAAGACTACCCTGCTCAGGTGCAGTATCGGCCTGTAAAAACGGGGAAGCTGTGCGTTCACTGGGCTGGTGAACAGGTCTATAGACGGAGTCCCCCAGTGGCAAAACAGGTGGAGAACCACCTCTGGACTCAGGCGCCACTTGTGCAGGTGGAGAAGCCTGCTGAGCTTGTCCATGAGGACATTGTCTTGGCCCGGGAGGTAGACAGCTCTTAGGGTCATGCCCCGGTGCACTGCGAAGGAGCAGAGGAGGACTGCCTCCTGACAGAGGAGGCAGGAGCCCATACCCCCTTCCTTGTTTTTGTAGAACATCGCGACCTTATTGTTGGTCTGCATGAGCATTGACTTGCCTTGTAAGTGGTGTTCGAAGACCTTCAAGGCCAACCGGACCACTCGAAATTCGAGTAGGTTGATCTGCTGCCGGGATTCCTCGGGTGACCACCATCCCTGGGTATGGAGGTTGTAACAGTGAGCTCCCTAGCCTGACAGCGAGGCATCCATTGTCAAGATGAGCTCGTGTTGCAGAGCCTAGAAGGGCATGCCCTGAAGTAAGCTTCGGAAATTCTGCCACCAATCCAGGGAATTGGATAGGCTGCGCAAGACCAAGATGAGATCCTGGAGCGCGGCCCGAGGCTTGGGACCATTGCGTCCTGAGGCACCATTGAGCTGCTCGCATATGCATGTGAACATGGGGAAAGACATGTACGGTTGAGGCCATGTGCCCCAGAAGGTGCAGCATGACTCGCGCCGAGACCCTGGTTCGGCTTTGGATCTCGGCAGCCAGAGTGCAGATGCGGTCCGCACGTGCTCGAGGGAGGAAGGTGGTTGCCCATTCTGTGTCAAGCACTGCGATGATGAACTCCATTGCCTGCACCAGTTCGAGGTGGGACTTGGAGTAGTTGATCAGCAAACTGAGGCACTCGAGGAGGAGGACAATGTGTGACACCAAGAGGCGTGTCTCCTCGGCCAATGCACCCGTGATGAGCCAATCGTCTAGGTAGGGGTAGACGGATATACCCTGCAGCCAGAGGTAGGCTGCGGCTCCCAACAGGCATTTGGTGAAGACTCGCAGGGCAGACGAGAGCCCGAAGGGGAGCACTCTGTACTGATAGTGCTCCCCCTGCACCCTGAAATGCAGGTACTTCCTGTGCTTGGGGTGAACAGGAATGTGGGCATAAGCATCTCTGAGATCCAAGGAGCATAGTCAATCGCCCTGCCAGAGGAAGGGAAGCAGGACGCCAAGCGATAGCATTCGGAACTTCTCCCTCACCAGAAATTTGTTCACGTTCCTGAGATCGAGGATGGGGTGCAGTCCCCCTGTCCTCTTCGGAATGAGGAAGTAAAAGGAGTAGAACCCCCAACCTCAGAGATGCGGCAGGACTCTTTTGACCGTCCGTTGACCGAGGAGGTTGTTCAATTCTTGCTTTAAGCAAGCCTGGTTTGAGGAAAGCCGAGTAGGCTTTGCTGTGGAGAAGGGAGGGGGGAGTCTGTGCAGATGGAGATGGTAACCGTCCCGGACTACCTGGGGACCCAGGTGTCCGATGTGATGGCCTCCCACTTGGGGGCGAAAAGGGACAGATGTCCTCCTAGCGGCAGGAGTGCCACTGGAAGATGAGAGGCTATGTATTTGGCGTCAAAACCCTGGAGCTGGCTGGGGTGGTGCCGGTGATTGGGTCTTGGACCCCTTAGGTTTCCGTTGGCCCTGAGGTCCGCCCTTGCCTTGGCTGCTGGGCGCCGGCACTGGGGCAGGCAGATAGGGTGGGTATTCCCAGTAAGGAAGCCCCTTCCTCTGAAAGAAGAGTTTCTTACTGTGCTGTTTCTTCTGGGGAAGGGCAGAGGTTTTCCGACAGAGATGGGTGCGGATTACGAACTCCATCTTGATCTCAGCTGCCTTGTCCTCCATGGGCTTGCTAAGCAGTTGTTTGCTGAGGCAGGGAACATCCAAGAGTTTCTCCTGGACCCACTGTTCCAGGTCTGAGGACTGGAGCCATGCTTGACGCCGGGCTCCAATGCCAGCCGCTGCCACATGGGCAGAAGACTCAAACCCGTCATATGAGGTGTGAGAATGGTCGTGGATTGCTTGAAATACCTATCTCAGGAGGGTCTGAAATCTGAGAAGGTGGTCACCTTCGAGGACCGTGGAGAAACCGCTGAGCTCTCTAGCGACATTGCGAAGGAACATACCCATATATAGTTGGTATATCTGGATGCAGCATGCCAGCATGGAGCCTTGGTAAGCCTTATGCCCGAGGGTGTCGAGGGCACAGGATTCTCTGCCAGGCGGAACCGAAGAATGCGACTGCAGGCTCTTCTGTTTCCGCATCGCAGATTCCACTACCATGGAGGTATGAGGACGCTGGGCCTTTCAAAACCCAGGACCGCGCTGGACTCTGTGCATAGCAATGAGTATTTTACTGATAATAGGGAGCGAGGCGGGTGCGTCCCACATGCAGAGGAGCAGCCGGGTCAGGATGGACAGCACAGGGACCATGAGAGACTCCCTTGGGGGAGACTCATATTGCAAAATGTCGAGTTCCTCTGTCCTTGGCTCTTCTTCAGTCTGCATGGGCAGATTGAGGGCCCGAGCCATATCCCACACAAATACCAAGAAGGATGTATCTTTGGGGAGTGACCGCCTTCGCGAGGCGGGCGGTGACAGGTCAGAAGGAAGGTCCCGATGCGCACGGGTTTCAGGGGATGTGTCCTTGTCCGATTTCCAGCCCAAGAGGTCCGAGAAGGACTGACGATCAGGAAGATTAAATTAGACCTACCTGCTAATTGTAGTTCCTGGAGGAACTCCAGTCTAGTCCCGTATCCCGCCCTGGTACAACAGTGGACGACGGCCTGAAGCAGCTCTAAACTAACAGGTAAGAGTAAAAAAAAAAAAGAGAGGCTGTTTTATGCCAGATGGTACCTAGCGAGTGGGATGGTTTTGTTTTTAGGGGTGTTTAGGGGGGCGCTGCATCCTTCACAGAAGGGGGGGGGATGCACCTCAGCACACAGAACGCACTTTGATAAATTATGTATATAGTTTAGATGGTGTCCTGTGGGGGGCGTTTCATAGTTGAGGTTCTTGTTCTGGTATAGTTGTTACTTAATGGTTGCTCCGGTGAGTCTGCTTTGTCAATAGGTAACTTGTGAAGAGAAGCGGCTACCAGGCTTATATACCAGTAATGTCACAAGAATGACACCTTTCAGTCTCCAAGCTGCTGGTGGAAGATGACAACCCCAGAGATTCCGGGACTAGACTACAGTTCCTCCAGGAACTACAATTAGCAGGTAAGTCTAATTTAATCTTTTACCATAAAAAATTGTATCAATGTCAATGAACACAAATATCAAACACTCAGTAAAAAAAGGATAGTAGTTCATGCTCTTCCAGTACTAGTTCATTTTTCAGAAAAGTCACATAGACCCTTTTTAATCATCTTTTTAATTTAGCTCCCACTATGAACATCTAAACTGGGTGTCAAAAAGGTAGGATCAGGCACTTTACTCAAGTCACCCATCCATTATCGCTCAATCCATCATCTCCTGGTGCTCGTTACCTCCCTCTCAGCTGAACCCCATCCCCACTTTTGCCCACTGACCCTAATATGTGTACTGCTGAGAGGATGCAAAGTGATCATTTTCTCACCAAATCACACCAGCAGACAATCCTACCCATCTTTATAATGATGTCTCAAATCCCTTACCCAGTGACATCAAGATCTGATAATTCTCCTTCATCACCCTCCCTGTAAAGATCCTTCTGCCCTTCATCTAAATACTCCCACTCCTCCTGGGAGAAAGAGATGGCAATGTCGTCAAATGTCACCTGCATCTGAAACACAAACCAGAAACACACTCAGCACCTTCTGCATCACATTCATCAGGAGACTTCCCTATGCGGGGGCTCGGCAGGGCAGGGAATAGTTTTGTGTGTATATAATTCACAGTCACATATCACACAGTCCCAGAGCAAGGATACAAACTGGCAAGAAATAAAGTGGTAATATCCTGTCAAGTTAGAGCTGTATCATACAGTAGAAAACTAAAAACCTGCTCATTCAAATAGCATTCCGCTTACTGAGGATAGGGAGAAAAAACATAAATTTTTTTTGGGCTATATAAGCAGTCCAAGATATCAAGATCAAAGCATATTCAACATGTCAAGCCCATTTTACTGAGATATTTGAAGTTAAAGTATTAATTATAAAAAAAGAGTAAAATGGGCTTGAATTTTTGAATATGCCTTGATCCTGGTATCTTGGCCTGTTAATGAAGCCCGACAACAAATATAAATATGTATTTCCCCCCTTTCCTCAGTAACTGTAATCCTATTTCAATGCCAAAAGCAAGGATACAGCAACTATAAACCAGTTATACAGTATATGAGATGCAAAATCTCCCTTTGTGGGACTCCTGATCTCTCTCCTTCCTCTCAGGAGAGTCTCAAAGAGTCCTTCAAGTCTGCTAGAGGTCTTGACTGCAGTATTCCAATATAGATAAGCTGCAACAGTGTTTGCAGAGAGAGGGCAGGAAGTTAGGGGCAATCTCCTACCTGAACAGAGACTCCTGCAGGCATTTTCCTCTTTGATTTTGATGTTTGTGGGATTAGAAATGAACAAAGGAGTGGGGACTCTTTCAATGGCTGCAGGCGGAGGAAGTAATGGTTTGTCTCTTGCAGTGTCCCTGGTCTGTTTGGCCCAGGAGGGGAGGGGAACTCAAGCTGGTCACAGACTGCTGACATCACAATGAAGGGTTGGAGCTTTGCACTGAGTCCCAGGAGCCTGCTGAGAGACACACACTGAGCCTTTTCTTTCTGGTTCCACCTCTTTAGTGCTGATTGGTCAGTATATTCCTAGGGGAGGAGAGGAGGAGTTTCCAGCCCCTCTGATTGGTCAAAAGAAACTTTTCTGGATTTGGTGAGAGGAGGAGGTTGAGCTCCCTTTTTCCTCCCAGAGGCTGATATACAAGCAGGGAGTCAGGGCTGGAGCTGGTGCAATGGGGTAGGGCAGGGGAACGGCTGCAGGCTTTCTGCTCCGAGGTGGGAGACTGTCAGAAGGTCTGCAGCAGGGGAGGCAGTGACAAGCAATGTCACCCAGCTTCTGATATACCTATGCTGCATGGGTCAAGTAGAGGAAGAAATGAGCTCTACACAGCTTAATTCAGGCCTTGACTTTTTTCCCTGCAGCCCCTGAGGCTCTTCTTCCTGGCTGACTATTTCCATGACAAAATCCACCAGATCACCCTCCAGTTCCCCACAAATTTAGCTCTTTCCCCTGCTCTCCACTCCCCGCTCCCACCCCCCCCCCCCCCCTCCCTTCCCTTGCTACCCTCTCTTCCTTTCCTTGTCATCTCTGAAGAGGAAACTGCACACCTTCTTTCTTTCTCCAAACTCACCACCTGCTCCTCTGATCCTATCACCACCCGTTTCCTAAGCCCCATCTCCTCCACCCCGTTGTCCCTTCCATCTCTCATATTCTCAACCTTTTGCTCTCCACTGCAACTGTCCCCTCAGACGTCAAGCATGCTGTGGTCACACCTCTCCTCAAAAACCCTCTCCTGATCCCAACTGTCCTTCTAATTATCGACCCATCTCTCTCCTCCCCCTCATTTCTAAACTACTTGAAAGTGTGGTTCACCGCTGCCGCTGCCTAGACCTCCTTTCCTCTCATGCCCTCCTGGATCCATTACAGTCTGGCTTTCGTCCTTTACACTCTACTGAAACGGCTCTTGTCAAAGTCTCTAGTGACTTGTTCCTGGCAAAATCCAAGGGCCTGTACTCTGTCCTTATCCTCCTTGACCTCTCTGCTGCTTTCGACACCGTTGACCACAACCTTATCCTCGATACCCTGAGACTCTTCTTCCTGGCTGACTATTTCCATGACAAAATCCACAAGATCACCCTCCAATTCCCCACAAATTCAGCTATTTCCCCTCCTCTTGTCAAAGTCTCCAGTGACTTGTTCCTGGCAAAATCCAAGGGCCTGTACTCTGTCCTCATCTTCCTTGACCTCTCTGCTGCTTTTGACACCGTTGACCACAACCTTCTCCTTGATACCCTGTCCTCACTTGGCTTTAAGGGCTCTGTACTGTCCTGGTTCTCCTCCTATCTTTCCCATCGCTCCTTCAGTGTGTGTTCTGGTGGCTCCTCCTCCTCCGCTACTCCGCTCCCAGTCGGTGTACCCCAAGGATCTGCCTTGGGTCCGCTCCTTTTCTCTCTCTATACCCAGTCCCTTGGTGCGCTTATCTCTTCCCATGGCTTTCAGTACCATTTGTATGCTGATGAATCCCAGATCTACCTCTCTGCGCCTGAACTCTCTCCGCAATCCAGACCTGGATCTCTGCCTGCCTTTCTGACATTGCTGCCTGGATGTTTCACCGCCGCCTGAAATTGAACAAGGCCAAGACTGAACTTCTTATCTTTCCCCCTAAAACCTCCCCTTCTCTTCCTCCTTTCTCAGTCTCTGTGGACAGCTCTGTACTCCTTCCTGTTTCCTCGGCCCACAATCTGGGGGTTGTCTTTGACTCATCTCTCTCTTTCTCCACACATATCCATCTCATAGCTAAGACCTGCCATTTCTTTCTCTATAATAGTCTTGAAGGACTAGAAAGGGGGACTGTAACTTCTGGAGAGAAATCTGCAACTGTGAGTATATACTTCTGGTAATTTTCTAAAAAGAATTCTTTGTATTAAAGCTACTTAATCTGTGAACCCACTGTTTTTTGTTGGATCAGTTAGGGCCTAGTAGCAGCAATTTAAGTTTGAATTTAATACACAGAGGAGAACTTTCTGGTTACATTTCATACCCAGCAGAGAGCTTGTAGTTTAAATTTAATAGTCACTCAGGGCCAAGTAACAGCAAAGTACTTTTAGTTTTAAATTTAACACACAGAAGAGAGCTTTCTGGTTACATTTGGAACCCAGCAGAGAGCTTGTAGTTTACATTTAATAGTCACTCAGGGCCTAGCATCAGAAAAGTACTTTTAGTTTTAAAACACAGAAGAGAGCTTTCTGGTTAAATTTAGAACCCAGCAGAGAGCTTGTAGTTTAGATTTCATAAGAAGTTAGAGCCTAGCAGCAGCTAAGAGCTATAATTTAAATCAAATCAGAATTTAGCTTACCTCAGCAGCACAAGACAGGGTACTGTGTAGCAGCCCTCTTTTAATAGGTGTTATTTCCCTCCGTCCCTCCCCACACCCACCCACCCCTGGGATAATCATAGCTTTATAGGTACTTACACATCTTAAAAGACAGGTGGTGCTTTCAGGTGAAGCTCATTACCCAAATCAGTCATACACTAAGGAGTGAGATTAATTAAGCTTCAGGTGAACAAGGTATATTAAACAGATACAGTTTTATTGGTATAAATACCCATAGCAACCCCTAGTAAATAAGAACTTAAAGATCTAGACACAAACTTAAAACTAAGATGCAGACAGCAGTCCAGCAGCGGGATGGGGGCTTTCCATTCTTTTGCATTGAGTGTCAAATGTATGATTTTCTCCCAGTTGGTGAGAGGTCTTACGTGTGCACTAGGTGCAAGGAGCTCTTTGCTCTCAGGTAACAAGTCCGTTCTCTAGAGGCTAAAGTAGCAGACTTGGAAAACATAAGACAGACAGAGAGGTACATAGACGAGACCTACAGGGATATAGTCCTGAAGTCCCATCTCCAGTCTGGCAGCACCCCTGTTGCCATGGAGGAGAGAGGTCACGTGACAGGAGAGCATCACCTGGTGTGGCAGGAAGTGATCCTGTAACTAGAACCTGTCCTCCAGGTGATGTAAAACCCTCTCGCACCGAGGAAGTTTCTCCAGGGCCATGTGCCCATGAGGGAAGGGTTAGGACAGCCGCTATAGTTGGTGATTCGATCATTAGGCATGTAGATAGCTGGGTGGCTGGTGGACGTGAGGATCGCCTGGTAACATGCCTGCCTGGTGCGAAGGTAGCGGACCTCACGCGACACCTAGATAAGGTCTTAGATAGTGCTGGGGAGGAGTCTGCTGTCTTGGTACATGTCGGTACCAATGACATAGGAAAATGTGGTAGGGAGGTTCTGGAGGCAAAATTTAGGCTTTTAGGTAGGAAGTTGAAATCCAGAACTACCATGGTAGCATTCTCCGAAATGCTTCCTGTTCCACGCGCAGGACCCAAAAGGCAGGCAGAGCTCCGGAGTCTCAATGCGTGGATGAGACAATGGTGCAGAGATGAGGGTTTTGGATTTGTTAGGAACTAGGGAACATTCTGGGGAAAAGAGGGGCTCTTCCGAAGGGATGGGCTTCACCTTAACCGGGATGGAACCAGGCTGCTGGCATTAACCTTTAAAAAGGAGATAGAGCAGCTTTTAAACTAGATATTAGGGGAAAGCCGACAGTCACCCAAGAGCGGATGGTTCCGAAGAATGTATCCTTAAAGGATACTACCAAAAGCAGAGAGCTTCCACAAAAGAGTAAAGTAGCCCAAATGCCCTCAAGTATGGAGCAGACAGAGCTTAAAGATCCCAATTTACCCATGTCTAACATAAGCCAAATTAACATGAATAAAATACATTCTCTAAAATGCTTGTATGCAAATGCTAGAAGTCTAAAGAATAAGATGGGAGAGGTAGAATATATAGCACTAAATGAAAGGTTAGATATGAATGGAATATCAGAGACATGATGGAAGGAGGACAACCAGTGGGACACTGTGATACCTGGGTACAAACTATATCGTAATGATAGAGCTGATCAAATTGGTGGAGGGGTTGCACTCTATGTTAGAGAGGTCATTGACTCAGAAAGGATTAAAGTTTTGCAGGAAACAAAATCTGCTGTAGAATCTATATGGATTGAAATTCCATATAAAAGGGGGAAGGCAATGGCAGTGGGGGTGTACTATCGTGCACCTGGCCAGAATGACCAAATGGATGATGAAATGCTCAAAGAAATCAAGGAAGCTAACAAAAGTTCCTTTGCGTCCCTCTAGTCCAGTCCCGGAACCATAGAGTTGTGAACCTCCACCAGCAGCTTTGGAGACTGAAAGATGTCATCGCTTTGATGTCACAGGTATATCTAGGCAGACACCGCCCCTTTCCACCAGTACTTTCAGTCTCCAAGCAGCTTGGAGGTTCAGAGCCCAGGGCTGGGCTCAGTGAGAACAAATAAGCAGAGCTTGGGTTTTTGAAATTTACTCCTTTTGGTTTATTTTCCCTGTTTGATTTGGTTACTTCGTTTTCTTTTATGTCAGATCTGCTGCTGCTGTAAGGGTTCCTGTGTCTGTGGACCTTTATTTTTTTTGTTTCTAAAGGATCAGGGAGTTCTTCCCCCTCCCTCTCTGCATTGCCCCAGCATCTAAACGAGCACAGGGGAGACAGTGCTGATCCGTGGCCTCCCTGCTCCCGAACCCGCGTTGAAGGGGTGAGGAGCAGGTGGAAGGCGGGCAGTTGCAGCAGCAGCGATGCAAGGGCTGAGAAGCCTGTGAAGGTTGTGCCCAGATCAATCAGAGCAGAGAGCCGCCGGAGCTGAAGCCGTTAAAAAGGCTGTGCTCCGGTGTCCTGTTGGCTCCTTTCCCTCACTCCCCTCCCCTCCCCCTCCCCTTCCCCCCCGGGATCGGTGGCGGTGGTAAGTACCCACGCAGATCTGCTTTGGGGAGCTGGTTTAAACTGGGAGGGGAGGCTTCGCGGTGGCTCCCGGGGTTGCAGGGTGCTCGGGGCCTTGCCGCGGGGGGTGAGAGACTGTGCTTCTTTGAGCGGGAATGCTAGCAGCGGCATTTTGAGGGCCGCGTTTTCAATGGCAGGATTTATTTGTTTTGGTAGACAGCCTTGCTCCTGGGATCACTTGGGGGGAGCAGATAAGGAGCATTTAGTGTGCAAATTCTAGTCTGATTTTGGTTTTTGCCTTTAATTTACTTTAACTTTATTTTTGATTCAGTTGCCTTTGATTAGTTGGCAACCGGGGATTAGTTCCTTTTAGTTAGGAGCAAATATCCTTATTTACAGTGATTTTAAATTTGAGCCGGCCTCTTTAAGTTTGTAGCAGCTCTCACCTTCCCTCCTCAATTATTTTTGCTTGCTGCAGGCCTTTGCCGGTGCGGATCTCTCTCCCTTGACTACGGGAGAAAGCTCCGGGACCCGTACATCCACACTGCAGCTGTGTGAGACGGAGCCTTTCCGTTGCTGCGGGATTTAATTTTACACGGTGGAACAGGCTGAGCAGTCCTCGCCGCAGTTGCCAGGCGCATCAGCGCGGTTTGAGGATCGGAGCACTTCAAGGTGGTAGGAGCAGGCAGTGTGGCTTTCTGCCCTGCAGGTAATGCCTTCGGGCTCTGTCGGTCTGCTGAGGCCTCCTTTTTTGGGGCCATTTTCTCTCTGGGTGTTTGGACCACATGGCGGGAGTTGCAGTGAGAGGCCTGTGTGAGGAAGACAACAAGCAGAATAGCTAGTTTTTTGGGCCTAGTGTTTCTTTCTTTTATTTGTAGGGTTTTTTTTAGGCTCGGGGGGTTCCTCAGCTTTCAGGGGACTGTTGTCAGACCTCTTTATTTTTGAGTTTGTTCTTAGTTTATAGGACAGCAGTTGTGGCATTGATTCCACATGTTCTTTCCCTTCTAATCATGTCTCTGAGGAGCATCTGTTAAGTCCCAGGATGTTAGGCAAATTGCCAGTTTTAGGTTCCAGAGCAGAGCCCTAACTGGTATTTGTAAGTAAGGAAGGACAGGCCCAAAGGCCTGTGTTTCACAGGGACAGGTTTAGGAATCCTTAGGATATAAAGAAGTATATAGCAGTTACCTGTCAATCAAGGAGTGCCTGGGCTAAGGTCTATGGCCACCAGAGGGCAGCGGATGCACTCAATGGGGCCTTTCTCTGACTGTGTATGCAGCAGTTTCAGATTGCTTATTCTCTGTAATGCTGCAACTCCTGTTTGTATAACCAAGATTGCAGCTCTTAAATTCTGTATCGTTTGTTGGTCTCTGTTAGGGTTGCCAACTGGCCGGTTTTCAGCCGGCCTGGCCGGTTTTTCCACGGCCAGGCCGGCTGCCGGCGCAGAGGCAAAACCGGCCCTTTAAAAGCCGTTTTTTTTGCTCTGGCCGCAAGATCGGGAGCGGCCAGAGCAAAAAAAAACGGCTTTTCTCCGCTTCAGAGGGAGCCGGGGAAGCCCGCGCGAGGCCCCGGCTCCCTCTGAACAGCCACCAGCGTGAAGAGCCTTTACCTTCACGCTGGCGGCTGTTCCTGTGAAGCCGCGAATGCTGGGAAAGGTTAAAGGTTGCCCTTTAACCTTTCCCAGCATTCGCGGCTTCACAGGAACAGCCGCCAGCGTGAAGGAAAAGGCTCTTCACGCTGGTGGCTGTTCAGAAGGAGCCGGGGCCTCGCGCGGGCTTCCCCGGCTCCCTCTGAAGCCTCAGACAGCCGCGATGCTGGTCGGGGGGGGGGGGGCGAGCAAGGACTGCATTGGCTGTGATGGGGGGGACCTGGACTGGAAAAGGGCTAAGGGGGGGGGGGGAACTTGGACTGGAAAAGGGCTAAGGGGGGAACTTGGAAAGGAAAAGGCATAAGGGGGCGGGAATTGGACTGGAAAAGGGCTAAGGGGGGGAATTTGAATGGAAAAGGGCTAAAGGGGGGGACTTGGACTGGAAAAGGGCTAAGGGGGGGGGGACTTGGACTGGAAAAGGGCTAAGGGGGGGACTTGGACTGGAAATAGGCTGTGATGGGGGGGACCTGGACTGTAAAAGGGTTATGGGGGGGGAGACATGGACTGGAAATGGGTTGTGATGGGGGTGGAGGGGACCTGGACCAGAAAAGGGCTATGGGAGGGGGGTGGGAAAATTGGAATTGAAATAGGCTTTGATGGGGGGGGGCATGGACTGTAAAAGGGTTATGGGGGGGGGACATGGACTGGAAATGGGTTGTGATGGGGGTGGAGGGGACCTGGACTGGAAAAGGGCTATGGGGGGGGGGGAACTTGGACTGGAAATGGGCTATGGTGGAGGAAGGGGGATCTTGTACTGGAAATAGGCTGTGATTAGGGGGGCTAGGACTGCAAATGGGCTGTGATGGTGCGGGGGGACTCGGACTGCAAATGGGCTGTGATGGTGCGGGGGGACTCGGACTGCAAATGGGCTGTGATGGTGGGGGGGGGGGCCTAGGACTGGAAATAGGCTGTGATGGGGGACTTGGACTGGAAATGGGCTGTGATTGGGGGGGGGGAGCTAGGACTGGAAATGGCCTGTGATGTGAGGGCTAGCACTGGAAATGGGCTGATGAAGAGCTGGAATAGGACTGGAAATGGGCTGATGTGAGGCATGGGAGAATGGGACTAGAAGGGAGTGGATGCTGGGTGGGCCTAGAACTATAAGGGAATTGATTTGGGGGGAGGACTAGAATGGATGGGGAATGAGAATGGAGAGGGGAAAAAATATTTTGTGTGGAAGAAAAGTCTATGATGGGCCGGTATTGGGAGAGTAAGAGGGGCTTGAGAATGGAAGGGTGAAATTTAAACGGATGATAAAGGAATAAGGAAAGAATTGGGGGAAAGAGCAAAAGGGAAACAATCAGTATGTTAAAGCAGAAATAGAGAGAATGGAAAACATCTAAAAGAGAAGAAAGGACAAATGGATAGCTCGCAGAAGACACGAAGAAACCAGAAGAAATTGACTGGAGCAATTGCAAATGAATTATAAAACGCCCAAACAGAAGGTAGAAAAATACTTTTTATTTTGAATTTATTAACTGGAATATGTCTGGTCTGGGAAGTGTGTATTGCTAACATCTTTGCGTTTTTGTTTAGTGCAAGAGGAAATTACTTTATAGTTTTATTTCTCCAGTGTTCTACATTTCATGTTTGGATTTTGGGGTTCCCAGTTTAATTATTATCTGACCAAGGAAGTTAGCCTACACGTATCCTCGGTAATTTTTGTGGGTGGGGCTGGGGGCGGGGCAGGGGTGGGACTAGGGGCGGAGACTGGGTGGAGCATGGCGAGCCACAGGTGTCGGGTTTTTCTCGGTGAAAAAGTTGGCAACCCTAGTCTTTGTTGTCCTAACAGCCACAGCTGCTCATGACTCACATATAGTATTCAGGGCCCCCATCCCTGGGGAAGGGGGGTGGTAAAATAAGAAATTGTGTTACTCCTTAGATTCACACAGGCAGCCACCTTTTTGCAAGGTGCCTGGGTGTTTCCTAGCTTAAGGGGGGATCACTTATCGTGCCCTTCCCCGGCAGTTCTCATCTATTTCTAGAGCAGGATTTCAAAAGGAACAAGAAACTCTCTAGTGAGAGAGAGCCTTGTTCATTTTGAGCGACCACAGTTGATTTATTCGGGGGCTTTTGTTGCCCTGAACCCCACGAGCTGGACGCTATTTGTTTACTTCCAGGAGTTCTGCTCTCTATTTCGCTCTTCAGCTCCCTGGCAGACGTAGCAGGCTGGCAGGGGGTGAGCAACGCCTCCTGCAACGGTGAATCCCTCAGGATAAGGGGGGAAGGACAGCGGGGTGCAGCGGGACCTGGTAGCTTTTGCAAGGCTATAACAGCAGTTCGGGTAATTTTAGCTGATCTGCTTTGATTTCATTGGAGGTGGCCGGAGCTTGTTTTTTGGAGTCCTATACATCCTTTCCCGGCCGTGCCCAAATCTCTCGGGATCCCAACTTCTGACTACATATTCCTCTCAAATGGTAGTTAGTAAGTGAACATGGCAGATGGAAAATCACTATTCGAACAGAGTGCATAGGATGGGTGCAATTTCCTGAAATGTGCAGAAATAAAATAAAATACATAAATAAATTAACCCAGCTGCAGAGTATGGATTACACTTTTTCAGTAGGCCTTCAAAGGTTGTTAAAAAAAAAAAAAAAAGAGGGGCCTAGCTATGTTGGTTTACAAGAATTTCCTTCTGCTGTCCATAGCAGGTCCTATAAGGCGTTAGTCGGTTGCTATGGCAGGGTAATATTTGGGCTTACCTGCTGTGATATAGCACTATGATCCGCTGTACACATATTCAAGTCAAAAGGAATTATGGTGGTAGCTCTCTTGGACAGTTCTAAAAGGTGCTTGGGTGAGTGCCTTGGCCAGGCCCCAGGTGTGGAATGCTCTGCCATACGCATTATGTTATGAGAGGGGTTTTATAGTTCTGTGGTTTCTTGAGGGACATTATTCCCGTTTAGTTTGGTTTTGTCCGATTTATAAGGTTTGGCGGTAGATTTCTAATGTCTTCATTTTGGCTATATGTGGTTTCTTTTCCTTCTGTAAAAGGCGGCTCAGCGGAGAGAGGTCGCTGAATAGGACTCTGGCCTTTGAGGCTATTTTGGCTCCAGTACGGAGAGTATCTGCTAGTGTTCAGCGCCTGTCTTACTGGGGGCCAGAAGCGCGCAGCCAGGCTAGTTCTCTGGCAGCACTAGCAGCAGCTCAGATTCTGGAAGGCATACATCATATGCTGTTTTTGCGGGATGGCTTGCACGCTGCTTGGCGTCAGCCTTGGAGCTCCATCGGCCCGTATTAGCTTCCTTTGTCCAGTCCTCCAGCAGAGCTCCGCAAAAGTTTCAGGCGGTCACAGGAACGCTCCAGCGGCTGCTTCAACTTAAAGCGGTGGTGCCGGTGCCGGCAGCCCAATACGGTTGATACTCCCTCTACTTTGTAGTTCCAAAGAAGGAACGCTCGTTTCGCCCGATTCTGAATTTTCAAAGGGTGAATCGGTGTCTGCCCAAAGAATTCTCCCGGAGCATTCCTTAAATCCCGAAAGAAACCGTACTGACATACATGATAAGTTCGATCAGCTACTGGCAGGACACAATGCACTCTTGCATGCTTTTTTGCTTCATGGGTCTAGAAGTGTAGTCTTTACCAGGTGGTATAATGGGAACTTCACTGCGGGTTCTCGGCTTCTTCTTTGCTGACTCAATTGCCACTGTGGAATGGGGCAGCTATATTTTCTAACACCAGGGGCTAGTTGACCTTAAAAAAAAAAAACAATAAAAAAAAAACAAGGAATGTCCAGCTTGGTGCAGGCAGACGGAATGAAGAGTTCCTCTAGCGGGAAGGCTGTGGATTTCTATGCCTGTCATAGGGAGTTTTTTCTGCTGCGTTGTGTTGGCGCGGAAATAGCTTCTCCACATCGGCTGAAGGAATTTTTGGTTAAGAGATGTCTTTGTACAAAAAAAAAACCAACAACAACACAATGTATTCAGCTGTCCTGAATTGGCCTGTTCTTGATTGACATTTTGAGACTAGGCAGGCGCAGGCCTCGGTACTACGTTTGTGGGTGCACACCTTGCACTTCCAGGAGGTGTGGACTCATTGTCTGGAAGAGAGCCCTAGCGATCTTCTTTAGCGCGCGATAGGAAAGTAGGTGGTTCACTGAATCGATCGTTGGGGGCACTGCTCTGTCCTTACAGGCTCCCATTGGGGAAGTCTGGGGGGACGAGAGCATGCTTCCGGTGGTCGCAGTATTTATGGCAGTCTACTCGCCTGGAACGGGAAAGGATCAGGGAGTTGAAGTGCCTAGAGTCTGATTTGCCTTATGTGGCAAAGGTGCATTATGGTGTGATTCGAATGCTGGCGGATATAATTGGCTTCTTTGGGGTTCTCCCGGAGGTCTCTCTGGTGGGGGAATGGGGCGGCTGACGGTTCGTCCATGTCAAGGCTCAGTAAGCTCACAGTTAGTAGTCTTTGTCTTGTCCTTTCCCCCACTGGTAGCCTTTTGCTCTGCTTGGAGGAGTTCGGAGTTGCAGGCGCTGTCTGGTAAGGAGCCGTATTTGTCCTCTTTCAGTCGCAAGGTAGTGTTGCGCACGATCCCAGCTTTTTGGGCAAAGGTGGTTTTGGTTTTTCACGTCTCCAGATGGTGTCTCTTCCGGGGTTTTCGGTTACATCTTTGGACGTTCGAGGGGTGCTTAAAAAGTATCTCTGTAGAACGGCGTCATTCAAGAAGTCTGACAGATTGTTTGTCGCCTTTGGAGGCCTGCGGAAGGGCGTGGCGGCGACGAAGCCCTCGTTTTTCGCAGTGGCTAAAGGAGTCTATTGCATCGGCCTACCGGTAGAAGGGTAAGGTGGTTCCGGTTGGTTTGTGTGCGCATTCCACCAGGGTGCAGGCGGTGTCTTGGGCAGAGTTCCGTTTAGTGCCGGTCGAGGAGATTTGTAGGTTGTTGGGTGGCGACTTGGTACTCGCTGCATTCCTTTGCGCGGCACTTTCGGTTTGATGTGCAGGCGCGAGTGGATGGACGTTTTGGGTTCAGCAGTACTTCAGGCTGGGCTTCAAGGTCCCTCCCGTTGATATTCACTGCTCTGTTACATCCTCTATGGTTCCGGGACTGGACTAGAGGGACGCAAAGGAAGGGAAAATTAGACTTACCTGCTAATTGTTGTTCCTTAAGGAACTCTAGTCCAGTCCCGGATCCCTCCCAGTATATTACGCGGCGTGCAGCCTGAAGTTTAAAAAAAAAAAAAAAAAGGAAAGGAAAAGGAATACAGACATCTGGACGACAGGGAGATGGATTGAGAGGCAGGTTTTCGAAGAGAATTTGTCCTGTTCTGGAGGTACACGGGAAAGTCACCAGGTGACCCTTTTTTGCGCAGCAGTGCCCTGTAGGCTCTGGAGCGTGATTATTCCGTCTTTAGGAGCTAGACGTTTTTGGCTGAGTTATGGGGACGTATTGTTCCTGGGCAGTTTTAACTACTTCTGTTCCGTTATGCTTAATTCGGTAGCTACTAATTGGTTGCTCTGCTGAGTCTGCTTTGTCAATAGGTACTGGTGGAAAGGGGCGATATCTGCCTAGATATACCAGTGACATCAAAGCGATGACATCTTTCAGTCTCCAAAGCTGCTGGTGGAGGTTCACAACTCTATGGTTCCGGGACTGGACTAGAGTTCCTTAAGGAACAACAATTAGCAGGTAAGTCTAATTTTCCCTTACAGCGCAGTAATAATAATGGATGATTTCAATTACCCCGGTATCGACTGGGTCAGTGTCACGTCAGGACATACTAGGGAGATAAAGTTCCTAGATGAAATAAATGACTGCTTCTTGGAGCAGCTGGTTCATGAACCGACCAGAGGGGAAGCCATATTAGACCTAGTCCTTAGTGGAACACCAGATCTAATGCAAGAGATAAGGGTGTTGGGGCCACTTGGCAATAGTGATCATAGCATGATCGCCTTTGATTTAATTAGTGGAGGAGGGATAGTAAGGAAATCCACAGTACTACCTTTTAACTTTCAAAAGGGAGACTATGATAAAATGAGGAAAACAG
This sequence comes from Ichthyophis bannanicus, assembly GCA_033557465.1. Lineage (NCBI taxonomy): Eukaryota > Metazoa > Chordata > Amphibia > Gymnophiona > Ichthyophiidae > Ichthyophis > Ichthyophis bannanicus. Next base: position 129,774,114 of record CM066031.1, read on the forward strand.
TTAAGAAAAAATTAAAAGGAGCAGTTGCAAAGGTTAAAGACGTACATCAAGGTTGGGTGTTGTTGAAAAATACTATCTTGGAAGCCCAGACCAGCTTTATTCCACGCTTTAAGAAAAGTGGAAGGAAGTCCAAAAAACTGCCAGCATGGTTTAAAGGTGAGGTCAGAGAGGCTGTTGTTGCCAAAAAAGCATCTTTCAGGAAATGGAAAAAAGAGCCAAACGACGAAACCTGGAAACAGCACAAGCACTGGCAAGTCAAATGCAAGGCATTGATAAGGCAGGCAAAGAGAGAATTTGAGAAGAAGCTTGCTGCGGAAGCAAAAACGCAAATAAAGACCTTTTCAAGTACATTCGTAGCAAAAAACCTGTGAGAGAGTCAGTTGGTCCATTATTTATTTATTTATTTATTTAACATCTTTTATATACCGCGCTATTTGTTGTCAGTGCGGTTTAGATGATAAAGGGGTTAAAGGAGCACTAAGAGGCGACAAGGCGATAGCGGAGAGACTGAATGAATTCTTTGCTTCGGTCTTTACTGAGGAAGATGTAGGGATGTTACCCATGACTGAAGTGGTATTTAAAGGTGCGGAAGAATTGAAGGAAATATCGATACATCGGGAAGATGTATTACAACTATTAGATAAACTGAAGAGTAGCAAATCACCTGGGCTGGATGGTATACATCCAAGGGTGTTGAAAGAACTGAAATATGAGATTGCAGACCTGCTATCAGTAATCTGTGAACTATGATTAAAATCATCTCTAATACCTGAAGATTGGAGGATCGCCAATGTAACACCAATTTTTAAAAAGGATTCCAGGGGTGATCCGGGAAACTACAGACCGGTGAGCCTGACGTCAGTACCGGGAAAAATGGTAGAAACCATCATAAAGAATAAAATTACTCAGCATGTAGATAGTCACGACCTAATGGGAGACATGGAAGATCTTGTCTTACTAATCTGTTATGTTTTTTTGAAGGAGTGAATAAACAGGTGGACAAAGGTGAGTTGGTTGATATTGTGTATCTGGACTTTCAGAAAGCCTTTGACAAGGTCCCTCATCAGAGACTTTTGGCAAAACTAAAGAGTCATGGGATAGGAGGCAGTGTACTATTGTGGATCAGGAACTGGTTAAAAGATAGAAAGCAGAGGGTAGGGCTAAATGGCCAATTTTCCCAATGGAGAAAGGTGAATAGTGGTGTACCCCCAGGGATCTGTGCTGGGTCCGCTGCTTTTTGACATATTCATAAATGACCTGGAAAGTGGAATAACGAGTGAGGTTATCAAATTTGCAGATGACACAAAACTATTTAAAGTTGTTAAAACCCAAGAGGATTGTGAAAAATTGCAAGAGGATCTTGATAAATTGGAAGACTGGGCATCAAAATGGCAGATGAAATTTAATGTGGACAAGTACAAGGTTATGCACCTAGGGAAGAACAACCCAAACTATGGTTACACGATGCAAGGTTCCACATTAGGAACCACCACCCAGGAAAAAGATTTAGGCGTCATTGTGGATACCATGTTAAAACCCTCAGCCCAGTGTGCAGTGGCGGCCAAGAGAGCAAATAGAATGCTAGGTATGATAAGAAAAGGAATGGAAAATAAAACAAAAGATATTATAATGCCTCTATATCGTTCCATGGTGAGACCACACCTTGAATATTGTGTGCAATTATGGTCGCCGTATCTTAAAAAGGATATAGCGATTTTAGAAAAGGTTCAGAGAAGAGCCACCAAAATGGTAAAGGGGATGGAAGGATACTCCTATGAAGAAAGGCTAAAAAGGTTAGGGCTCTTTAACCTGGAAAAGAGACGGCTGAGGGGAGATATGATAGAAGTCTATAAATTAATGAACGGAGTAGAACGGGTAAACGTAGATCGATTGTTTACGTTATCAGAATATAGAAAGACTAGGGGACATGCAATGAAGCTACAGGGTAAACTATTTAAGACTAATAAAAGAAAATATTTTTTCACTCAACGTGTAATCAAACTCTGGAATTTGTTACCGGAGGATGTAGTAAAGGCTGTTAGTGTAGCTGGGTTTAAAAAAGGTTTGGACAAGTTCCTGGAGGAAAGGTCTATAAACCATTATTAAGAAGTGACCGAAGATATCAATGCTTGACCCAGTACAAGCATTGTGGAACTTGGGTCTCTTGGGGAAACTGCTAGGTACATATGACCTAGATTGGCCACTGTTGGAAACAGAATACTGGGCTTGATGGACCTTGGTCTGATCCAGTATGGCATATCTTATGTTCTTATGTTCTTATGTTCTTAATATTAGCAAAATCCGCCCTTTCCTTTCTGAACACAGTACTAAAATGCTTATCCACTCTTTAATCACCTCCCGTCTTGACTACTGTAACCTACTTCTTGCTGGTCTCCCTTTGAATCATCTCTCTCCCCTTCAATCTGTTCAACACTCCACTGCACGGGTAATCTTCCGCCAGCCTCATCATGCCCATATTACTCCTCTTTTCAAGTCACTTCACTGGCTCCCTATGCATTTCTGCATCCAGTTCAAACGTCTCCTCCTGACCTATAAATGCATTCACTCGGCGGCTCCTCAGTACCTTTTGTCTCTTATCTCTCCTTACAACCCCCTCAGGAATGCCGCTCTTCTAGCCAACTGCATCTATCTGTGCCCTTCTCTCTGACTGCTAACTCCAGACTTTGCTCCTTTCACCTTGCTGCACCTTATGCCTGGAACAAACTACCAGTGTCTGTTGTAATCTTCTGAATATGTAATCTTCTAGTCTAGTCTCCGCTTGGTCCTGGGTTCATTTCACTTCACAGACGCAGGAGGGTTTGTAATAAGACAAGCAAACAGGTGTGGCTTGGAGAAAGGTTTTTATGTAAAAATAGGCTTAATACATAGGTATTGAACAGAGGTATATAGTGATTGTTACAGAGCTGTTTCAGTGTGCATCAATGAATCTGGGTGTGCATGTGCAAGTGTGAAGTGTGAGAGAGATAGAGGCAAGAATCGACCATGTGGCTCAGGGCCTCATGGTAGGCCAGAACATGTGGATCAGAGCCTCATGGTAGTGTCCAAACCTGTCCGATGAAGGAAAGAGAGAGAGAGAAGCAGGAAGTGTGTCTGTCCTTTATAGTGCCTCTCCAGCAGTTCCCCTTGAGGTCTGCTATTGTCTTTGGCCACTCCCTTTAAGGTCTGCTATTCTTGATTTAGCAAGGAGGGGCTGCAGACAGGTCCTAGAGACTGACATCACCAGGGGGTCAGAGTTTAGACTGAATTCACCAGAGTCCACAGCTGCATGAAATGTATGCTGACATCTGTATGCCAGGCACCTTCTCTAACCCTCTTCAAATCCAGGTTGAAAGCTCACCTCTTCGCTGCTGCTTTTGGATCTTGATTCACCTGATCTCCTTTTCCTTCCCCCTGTTTTACCCCTGTTTACACCTTCTGTGTTTTGTCTTGACTAGATTGTAAGCTCTGATGAGCAGGGACTGTCTCTTCCATGTCTTACATAGCGCTGCGTACGACTGGTAGCGCTATGAAAATGCTCAGTAGTAGTAGCTGCTAGGTACTGTCACAAAGTGGATCTAGCAGAGCCCATGGAAATAGGCAGAAATGCAGGTAGTGAAGCTGACACTGACACTTCAGAGAAGCACATGTCAGGAAGTTGCTATAGGCAACACAAACAAGCTAGGTCACGAGCTATAGAAACACGCCCAAGCAGCAGAAAGGCTGAGGGATCATTAAGTGATGAAAGCCAGCTGGGAGTGGATGGAGTTGAGACACACACAGATAAACCCAACTCACGTGCAGTTAGGGAAGGTAGCAGTGAGAGAGAGAGGAGCAGCAGAGCAAGAACAAGCAGAACGGAAACAGGAAGGAACATGGGAACAAGCAGCTTTGAGAATTCAAGGAGCCCAAGACGTTCTGGGGAAAGCCCGGGTTGGAGTGAAGCTGTTGAGAGAGCTGTGAAAGCTGAAAGGTTTTATTCCAAGGCTGAGAGAGCCCAGATGACTGTTATAGAAAGCAGTGCACAGAGACGTCAGAGCTCAGCAAAGGTTATCCAGAAGGTAACAGAGAATTCAATTTGGAAGCCAGTTTGAGGAAGGCTGAGAAAGCTACTTACCCAAACAACAGGCACAGGAAAGGTAAAGTCTTTTTGCCTGAAGATATTTTTATATCTGGGGGAAAGTTAAAAGGCAAAGCCTGTAGAAAGCTTCCGTCTTGTTTTACTCCGGTGACTGCAGCTGTACCGAGAAGCCTGAGTCAGAGAGAGCCAGGAGGTAAGCTGATTACTGCTAATAGAGGGAGAAGTGAATACTATAACTTCCCATATGGTTATCAGCATTGGAAGGGCTCCCAGGCAAAGTACTCCAGTGAATGTGGTAATAGCCTTCCACACACTTTCACAGAGGGAGAAAGAGAGTCTCTGTATGATAAGGAGAGACTGTTTAGTAATATTCCTAGCTGTTCAAAGGAAGAATTGTTAGAAGCAGAAATTGAGGATATGCAATATGAAGTACAAGGGGACCGACCTTTTATTGAATGCATGGACTGTACGCTCACAATAGCCGATGATATTTCCTTTCTGCGTTGAACAAGCTGTGAAAACTTGCTAATCATTGAAGCAGCAAAGAAAAGGTTTTGTTTGCTTGGAAAGGACTGTTTGAAATAGCTTTGTATTGAGTGTTCAGAAGCTGAAGATAAGCAATTTTTGTTCACGTTTGTTTCTTTATTTTGTGCCCAAAGTGGGTCTGTCTACCTTATTTTCTACCACTAAAAGAATCCTCCTGGAAGGGGAATAAAACCTGTCTTAAAGCCTTATCACACGTCCACAACTCATTCTTTTGACTGGCTGGTGAAAATTATAAATCCCAGAGTGCCAAGCAAGGCTCTCTATACTTTATCCCAGGCTGGTTAAACACAAGGCCTCAGCACAATACCCTGCCTTAACTTGTGGGGTCCCAAGCCGGGTGACAGTACTTATGACCTAGATTGGCCACTGTTGGAAACAGGATACTGGGTTTGCTGGACCTTGGTCTGACCCAGTATGGCATATCTTATGTTCTTATGTTCTCTCTACTCTCAGGTGTCTCTGGGGCTCAGGGATGTCTGTGAGCTCCTTGTCACTTCTCTCACACTTAGTGACTCCATCTGGTGGGTCTGTCGGGATTATTAGTAGCGTAAAATAAATTAGACTAAATAAATTGGCACAAGACAGTCAGAGGTGTTCTCAGCGAATCAGGAGGTAGCTGATGGGCATGTTCTTGCAGACAAAGGATCCATAGTAAGATGTCATGCTGAGAAAACAGTATGTAGTTTTCTGGGCATAGGTACAAGTGTCCAAGGCCAGTAGAACTAGCTACAGATAAGCACCAGAGAAGCAGATGTTCTTGCATGTGGGCAGTGAATTAGCCACTGACAATGGCTTCTGTATGCACACATAAAAACGCTGCGCAAGCAGTTGCTTGGAGGTCAAGTTTGTAGCTGAACACAGCAAAAGTGTAGTGAGAAATCCGTCTTGTCTGTTCACCCTGGTTCAGGCCTGAGTTGCTGAGCAGGCCGGAGAACTGCAGGTGTAGAATTGCAGGGGTACCAGCCCTACAGGTCTCCTGTTGGGTCTCTCTGCTCCATGTCTGATTCCAGCTGCTGATTCCTTGTGTTGCTCCTCTTGGTCCCCCAGTAAATATTTTCAGGGACATTTCTTGAATTTCTTGGGATTTGTCCTCTTTCTACAAGATGTTCTTTTTGATTTTCCTTTCTCTTCTCTTCCTGGATGGTCTCAATAACTGCTGGATATAAGCAAAAGATATTAACCATGTATTAGTGAATATGGAAAGCTAATAATGATGAGAACAGAATTTTCTGGGTTCACACAATGACCACATGGTATCTGATATTTAGATATTCTATGGAGTTGCTGTGAGGTTCCCATACTTTTCATGTGAAGAGTTAAATAGGACAGTTCAAATCACTAAGAGGATAACACAGCCATGTTTTGGAAAGCGCTTTCCTCAGTGATTATATCTTAAAAATAGAAAAGGTAAAAATATATAAAACACATACTGAACATACATAGAAATATCAAATATCATGCATTGTTGAAGTCAGTATTATATTGAGTTTTCTTATGCTTTTTGCTTAACATGTGGGTTCAATAGATGATTCTCAGAACTCGATTTGAGAACACTTTCTAGCTGATTTGTACATTGCATATTGATTTGCAACCTTGTTGCAGGAAAACTGTAATATAAACAACTGTATTCACACACAAATTGCACTTATTCATCTCGGGTATGATGTTTGCTTATAACAACTCGTGATAATATTGGACTGTGAAAAGTGCATACTGAAGCCTGCAGTAACTGATAGTGCGGACCCAACACAGAGAAAATCAAATTCCTTGTTGTGAATTGTGTGTTGAGGTGGTAAAGGGGCGGATTAGGGACAGAGAGTGGCCATGGTGAGCACTGCACAGTTAGTGTGGGAATGAACACTGTGTGCTGACTGTGACTTAAAATTTCCACAATTTTCTAACCTCTCCTCAATAGGCAGAATTAAATGTACCTGCAACAATTCTGCATACTGCCGCGGTGCATTAGGGGACTGTTCTGTGCAGTAATTCTGCATACTGCCGCAGTGCATTAGAGGACTGTTCTGTGCGGTATTTCTGCATACTGCCGCGGTGCATTAGGGGACTGTTCTGTGCAGTATTTCTGCATACTGCCGCGGCGCATTAGAGAACTGTTCTGTGCGGTATTTCTGCATGCTGCTGTGGTGCATTAGAGGACTGTTCTGTGCAGTATTTCTGCATGCTGCTGCGGTGCATTAGGGGACTGTTCTGTGCGGTATTTCTGCATGCTGCTGTGGTGCATTAGGGGACTGTTCTGTGCAGTATTTCTGCATGCTGCTGTGGTGCATTAGGGGACTGTTCTGTGCAGTAATTCTGCATACTGCCGCAGTGCACTGGGGAACCATTCTGTGCTGTAATTGCTGGGAAGATGCTGGAACGCTCCGGCAGTTAGCGCACTGCAGTTGCAACTACCATGCTATAGCTTCAGTAAAGCAGCTCCTGGGGTTTTTTTTTGCAAATCCTGCTGCAGTAGCATGTGATTGCCAGTTATCGTGCATTTTGGTGGCCAGTAGCTGACATGCCCATGCGTTAACATTCCCTATGGCCAATTACTGCATGCTAAATGTGGTTAGCCAGGTAGCAGCATTCATTAAAAGGGTCCCTAAGGAAGTGTTTTGCAGATAAACTATGGATGAGGAAATCTTTAATGCAACAAAACAATACTTTGGAACAACTCTTAAAAGCGATAACCTTTGTTACACCCTTAAGTGCATCCGCTTCCACTCTTGAGACCAGTGCCTTACTTCTGTAAAGGACTCCAGCTTGTGATGCTTATATGCCGCAATCTCACACATACTGGATATAAAATCCAGCCGCTTGAGTATCATACCTATTGTGGGCAGCTCGAGGCGCTTCAACCACACCGCAATCTCCATTCTCACGGCTCTCATACAGAAACCCAGGGATTTGTCCCTTTTCCCCTCTCATTCCTCCTCCACTTCATTCATCTCTATCCCCTTGATGTCTCCTTGCCTTCACACTATTTCTGCCAGTTTCAATCACCAATGTAAATAGTAAGGGTGACAGCGGGCACCCCTGCCACGTACCTCTACCTAATTGGAAACTATCAGAATACTCTCCATTTATTCTTATCTGAGCAGTTGGGGCTGCGCTTGGCGCCTTCACCACCCTAGAAATTTCCCCTCGATCCCCATGCTCTCCAATACCTTAAACCTAAAACTCTATTCGATCCTATGAAAGCTTTTTCCGTATCTACTATCAAACACAGCAGTACTCCCCCGCCCCCTGAACCTTCCATATCAGATTCATCAATGTCCTTATGTTATCCCCACCTTGCTGTCCCAAAACAAAACCCGCTTGGTCATTCTTCACCAGCTCTGGAACAAATTTCTACAGCTGGATAGCAAAACATTTTGCCAAAAACTTGGTATCCAGGTTGATGAGGAAGATCGGCCTAGTCGAGCCACAAATACTCTTTTCTTTGCCTGCTTTGGCAGCACTATTAACCCTGCATCACCATAGACTTAGGCAACTGGCATCTTTCCAATACCCATTAAACATTTCCACTAAGAGGGGAGCCAACTGATCTTGGAATCATCTGTAGAACTTGGCAGTCTAGTCATCAAAGCCAGGGACCTTACCCTGCTTTAGAGACCCAATCGCCAGCCTCACTTCCCCCTCACTAGTGTCCCTATCTGGAATTGCAGCCTCCTCCGTCTCCAGCCTTGCCAGTGTGCAATCCCACAGGAAACCCTCATTCTTGGCTTCTCTCCTCCCTCCCTCAGTATTTAAATTTCAGTAAAGCATTTGACACTGTTCCACATAGGCGACTTATAAACAAACTGAGCACCCTAGGGACAGACCCTAAAGTTACTGCCTAGGTTAGAAATTGGTTGAGTGGGTGGTGACAAAGGTAAATGGAGTTTATTCTGTGGAGACGAGGTTACCAGTGGAGTGCCGTAGCAATCTGTCCTTGGTCTGATTCTTTGTTAGTGATACTGCGAAAGAGCTGTCGGGTAAGGTTTGTCTCTTTGCGGATGATACCAAAATTAGCAACAGAGTAGACACCCAGGAATGTGTAGATAACATGAGGGATCTAGCTAAGCTTGAAGAATGGTCTAGAATTTGGCAGCTGAGATTTAATGTAAAAAATGTAGGGTCATGCATTTGGGCTGCAACAATCCAAGGGAGCAGTACAGTATAGGGGGTGACATACTTCTGTCCACGAAAGAAGAACGGGACCTAGGCGTGACTGTTTCTGACAATCTCAAAGTAGCTAAACAGGTGGCGACAGTGAAAGCTAGAAATATGCTTGGGTGTAGGGTTGCCAACTTTTTCACCGAGAAAAACCCGACACCTGTGGCTCGCCATGCTCCACCCATTCTCCGCCCCCAGTCCCACCCCTGCCCCGCCCCTAGCCCCACCCACAAAAATTACCGAGGATTCACTCACACCCCCCCTCAGTGCTGGTTCACTCACCCCCCTCCCCTCAGTACTGGTTCACTCACTCACCCCCCCTGCTGACTCACTCACCCCCCCCCCCGCCCTGCTGGTTCACTCACTCACCCCCCTCCCCTGCTGGTTCACTCACACCACCCCTCCCCTCCCCTCCCTGCTGGTTCACTCACCCACCCCCCTGTCACTCACTCACCCCCTCCCCTGCTGGTTCACTCACACCAACCCCCCTCCCCTGCTGGTTCACACCAACCCCCCCCCTCCCCTGCTGGTTCACTCACACCACCCCTCCCTCCACTGCTGGTTCACTCACCCACCCCCCTGTCACTTACTCACCCCTCCTGCTGGGTCACTCACCCACCCCCCTGTCACTTACTCACCCCTCCTGCTGGGTCACTCACGCACCCCCCCTCCCCTGCTGGTTCACTCACACCAACCCCCCCTCCTGCTGGTTCACTCACACCCCCCCTCCACTGCTGGTTCACTCACACCTCCCCCTTGCTGGTTCACTCACACCATCACCCCCCCCCCCTCTCCTGCTGGTTCACTCACACCACCACCCCCCCTCCCCTGCTGGTTCACTCACACCCCCCCCCCCCCCCCCCCCGCCCAAGCCGCTGCTTCTGCTTTGTACAGAGCAGTGGCTGCAATACTCTTACTTTGAAAAATAAAGATAAACTATGTGAGGAGCCCTCCGGTCATTGCAGAGCCCGAGGAAGTGATGTCATGGGGGTGGGCTCCTCACAGGTTGTCTTTCCTTTTCAAATTAACTTTATTGCAGCTAAAGTTAATTTGAAAAGGAAAGACAACCTGTGAGGAGCCAGCCCCCATGACATCACTTCCTCGGGCTCTGCGATGACCGGAGGGCTCCTCACACAGTTTATCTTTAGTTTTCAATGTAAGTGTATTGCAGCCGCTGCTCTGTACAAAGCAGAAGCAGCGGCTGCACTGCTATGGGGAATCGCGTTCGCGCCGCGGACTTCGGGACAAAAGCCGGTTTTTTGCTCTGGCCGCTCCCGATCTTGCGGCCAGAGCAAAAAACCGGCTTTTCAACGGCCGGTTTTACATCTGTGACGGCAGCCGGCCTGGCCATGGAAAAACTGGCCAGGCTGGCTGAAAACCGGCCGGTTGGCAACTCTACTTGGGTGCTTAGGGAGAGGAATGGCCAGCAGAAGAAAGGAGGTGATAGTGCCTCTGTGTAAGTCTTTGGTGCGACCTCACTTGGAGTATTGTGTGCAATTTTGGGGACCACACCTTTAAAAGGATATAAACAGATAGGAGTCAGTGCAGAGGATAGCTACTAAAATGGTTAGTAGTCTTCGTTATATGAGGACAGACTTAAGGACCTTAATATGTATACTTTAGAGGAAAGGCGGGACAGAGGTGATATGATTGAGATGTTTAAATACTTCCAAGGCATAAATGCACAGGAGGAGAGCCTCTTTCAATTGAAAGCAAGCTCTACTACAAGGGTACATAGGATGAGGGTGAAAGGAGATAAACTCAAGAGTAATATGCGGAAATATTTCTTTACAGAAAGAGTGGTAGATGCATGGAATAGTCTCCCAGTGGAGGTGGTACAGATGAAGACAGTATCTAAATTCAAAAACGTATAGGACAAACACAGAGGATCTCTAAAGGAAAAAAGGGGACTGTTGTAGTGGTTGATATGGAAGGGCAGACTAGATAGGCCATGTGGTCTTTTTCTGCTGTCATGTTTCTATGTTTCTAATATTCCCGAAAGACCACTCGTGTTCTCGCTGACCCAAAGACATGATCTCCCTTGGCATTCCTGATACTCACTATCTGCCCTTGCCATTGCCTCTCTTTCAGTTTTAATGCTAGCATTCTGTTTGCACGATTTCCCGCCTCAAAATAAGTTTGTTTTAAAATATTCATCTCGTGCGCGAGCTGAGTAGCTCTTAAGCATCCCGATTCAGCTCTCAACATCCCCAGGTCTTCCAGGGCCCTAGGGTCCTGATCGCTCTGCTGCCGGGCTTCTAACAGGCACACTTGGTTGCCTAGGGTCCTTTCTGTAACCCCCTTCTGCTTCCACGTCCTTGACTTGATGCTAAGCAGGTGCCCCCTAATTGCCACTTTAAATCCATCCCAGACCACCCCTAGGGGGACCCCCACTCCTTTATTAAACAGAGGTATCCCCCTATCACTTCCCACATCTTTCTTGTACACTCCTTGTCCTCTAATATGGAATCATTTAAGTGTCAAAATTTCACTCCAATGAGAGGTCCCAAGATGGCGGCGGAGTAGGACGCCGAGTGAGGAGCGCAGAGAGGTTTGGAGTCAGGTTTGAGCCGATGGGGAAAAAGAGGAAGCAGCGGTCAATGAAGCCCCCCATTACCTCTTCTCCCGTTGGCGGCTTGATCCAGTCGTCCATTTCTGCTTTCTGCTCACCGATGGCGTTGGCTATGGCTTCGGCGGATCTGTCGAATAGGTCGGCAGATCTGAGCAATGGGGTCGATTTGAGCCCCATTCGGCGTTGCTGCCGCAGCCCGGAAGGAATTCAGAGGAGGGGCTGTATGTAGGAGTGCCTCCGGGTCGGGAGGACACAGCCACAGCAGGGGGCGCCTCCTCGAAGTTAATGCCGAGTGTGTTAGCTGCTTCTGTGAGAGGCAGAGATTTGAATGCCTCCCTAGGAGTTAGCTTTGGGTTGGAGCATTTAAGACCAGCTCCCCTGATACACCGGCGTCCTGGGCATTGTGCAGGTTAGAAAAACCGGCACTGGTGACTTTAGATAGCTTATGGGACGCCATCTCATCACTTCAAAGATCCCTGTTTCCTATTGTGGGTACTTTTTCACAATAACTGAATGATGTTAAAGGCCAGTGTTCTACGTTGGAGACAAATTTGTTGGGGGAGGCTGCTAGAGTGACTCAGCTGGAAGCCCATGTGGAAGATCTACTGGCCTTGGGAGGGGCCCAATTCGGGGAACAATTGATTTATGCACGGCGCTTGGAGTTCATGGATAATCAGTTACGACAGAACAATTTGAGGTTTTTAAACTTTCCAAGATCTCCATTGATGGAACCTATGGGCTTGGTCCGTAAGTACTTTACAGAGGTCCTGCTGATGCCTGCTGAGTCTTTGCCTCCTATTGTGAGAGCATAGTATGTGGTGATTTCGTCTGTTGAAGCAGGTACAGAGATGGGTCCTGAGGGTGCTGCAGGGTCTGCTCAGTTGGATCTGTCGGAATTTCTTGAGAGCTCCCTTGAAGTGGTGACTAGTCGTGCTACACTATTGATTTGCTTCGCATTTGAATCTGACCGAAACTCTGTCCTTAGATTATATTTTCGGAAAATGTCTATTTCTCAATTTCTGGGGTCAAAAATCTCTATTTTTCCTGATCTCTCTAGGGACACCCAGAAAAGGCGGTAGTATTGCAGTTTATTGAAGAGCAAGAGGCCTTAAAGATGTAGTGATCGGCCCCTACTCGTAGGAGTTTCCCCTCAACTGAAGGAAGCAGATGAAAACTGGAAAGATGTATTGATGTTATACTTCCATGGTAATCCCCTCCCCTGGGTTTCCATCGCAAACGGATGGCCCAGGTGGAAGACCTTGCCGAAGTTGGTGACTTTCCGAGCAGGATGAACTCTAGAATTTGAAAAATCTGTTATGTAATCTACATACTAACAGGTAGACTTGGGAGTAATAAATAAGCAAAAGAGAAGCATAGGTAATGCTCTACTATTATCTTAGAGGCTGGGCCTGGGACGAACAAGAGAAGTAACTATACGCAATTGTAATACTCAGAATGTGTATATTTGTGCAATGGGATTGGCAAGCGTGTAACATCAATTCTTAGCTGAAGTATACCCTGGAATATATAATCATAATTTGTTATATGTGTTTTTTTGCATAGCCTTAGAATGGATTTACAAGATAATAAATAAACATTGGAAATAAGAATAGGGGCGGTGATGGGATACTGTGTTAAGGAAACGGTTTTTTTTGTTTTTTTCAATCTTTTCCTTTCATCAGGGATGTGCAGCGGCCATGTTGCAGAGCGCGCTGTTTTACCCACTTAATTTCCACCTCCTCGCAGAGGTGATTTTGACACCTTGCAAGCCTCGCACAACTAAGATTAGTCTAAATGGCACCTACTATCAGGAGACCCTAGGGCAGATTGTAGGATGTCCTGTGATCCCCAAAACACAAAACAATCATGAACCCCCTTAAAGTATTGTCCCTGAATGTAACGGGAATAAACCATCCTATTAAGTGAAAGAAGATACTTGCGTACTGCCAGAAGCAAAAAGCTGATGTAATAATGCTTCAAGAAACTCATCTATCCGCCAAGGAGACAATGAAACTAGTGCTGGAAAAATATCGCCTAGCGGCACATGCACCCACAAGTGGGGAAAAAAATGGAGTGGCAATACTAATCTGCAACTCACTTAAGGCTCAGTTTCTCTCTACCAGAGCTGACCTCGAAGGTAGATGGGCTAGTGTGCACGTAATGTTAGAGAAAAGGCAACTGGCATTAATCAGTGTGTATGCTCCAAACTGTGATAGTCCAAAATTCTTCCAATTCCTGGCGGAAACGTTTCAAGAGCTTTCCTCCCTTCCTATTATAGTAGGGGGGATTTTAACATGGTCCTAGACCCACTAATAGATTACAAACACAGCAGGGCAAACAAGAGAGGTAAAGCGCTGGAAGTGTTGGTCTCCATCATGGAAGATATGGGAATGGTAGATATTTGGAGGGTGTTACATCCATCTGAAAAAGATTTTACCTTTTTTTCACACCCACATGGTTCTCACTCTCGGATAGATTTTTTCCTGGTGTCCCGAACACTAGTCAAGAAATGCAGACATCTTAAGCATTCATATATCGGACCACGCAGCGATAGTGCTGGATCTTGATCATACAGCGGAACATATCAAAAACTACGTCTGGTCCTTCTCAAGCTCACTGCTTGCAGAGGAACCTTTTAAACTTTATGTCCAGCAAACCATTAGAGATTACTTTGATACTAATATCCCAGCATGGGCATGGTGGGAAGCATTTAAGGCCTCAATGAGAGCAGAAAAGTGAAAGACACGCTCAAATATGCTAGCAGAAAAGCGAAAGACATGCTCAAGGCCCTTGACCAACAGATAAAGGCGGGAGAAAGAATATTGCAAAGGCAATTTAACTCCCGGGCATTAATACACCTCCAAAAACTAAGATATTAATATAACAAGATACTTAATAGGGAAGTGGAACAAAGCCTTCATGCAGCAAGCACGATACCATACAGAGATGAACAAGGCCGGTAAACTGCTGGCTACAAATTTAAAACCACAACGCGTTAAATCGCATATCGTGACTATAAAGGACGAGCAACGGGGTCCTTTGACCAAAAATAATGAAAGGACTTGAAGGACTGGAAAAGGGGACTGTTACTTCTGGAGAGAGATCTGCAATTGTGAGTATATACTTCTGGGAATTTTCTGAAAGGAATTCTTTGTATTAAAGCTAATTAATCTGTGAACCCACTATTTTTTGTTAAATCAGTCAGGGCCTAGTAGCAGCAGTTTAAGTTTAAATTTAAAACACAGAAGAGAGCTTTCTGGTTACATTTCATACCCAGCAGAGATCTTGTAGTTTAAATTTAATAGTCACTCAGGGCCTAGCTTCAGTAAAGTACTTTTAGTTTAAATTTAAAACACAGAAGAGAGCTTTCTGGTTAAATTTAGAACCCAGCAGAGAGCTTGTAGTTTAAATTTCATAATAAGTTAGAGCCTAGCAGCAGCAAAGAGCTATAATTTAAATCAAATCAGAATATAGCTTAGCACAAAAGGCAAAATAGGGTCAGTACTGTTTGAGCAACAAATAAAGTCTTCTAGAGACCTTTACAAAGAGGTCTTCTACCTAGGGGGCAAGAGACCTGTGAAACGTTTTCAATAGGTGTTAACACCAGGTGGTAGGTCAAAAGGTCATTTTGAAAGACTCCTTCTATCCAAGAAAGGACTGTTAATCACCCAGGAAGTTGGTCACAGCTTTCCTCAGCAGCACAGGCATAAATAGCTCAACCAGAATAAATCAAATCAGAATATAGCTTACCTCAGCAGCACAAGACAGGGTACTGTATAGCAGCCCTCTTTTAATAAGCGTTATTTCCCTCCCTCCCCAACATCCACCCACCCCTAGGATAATCGTAGCTTTATAGGTACTTGCACATCTTAAAAGACAGGAGGTGCTCTCAGGTGAAGCTCGTTACCCAAATCAGTAATACACTAAGGACCTGAGATTAATTAAGCTTCAGGTGAACAAGATATTTTAAATATATTAGGTACAGTTTTATTAGTATAAATATCCATAGCAACCCTTAGTAAGTAAAGAACTTAAAGATCTAAACCCAAACTTAAAACTAAGATGCAGACAGCAGTCCAGCAGCGAGATGGGGGCTTTCCAGTCTTTAGCATTGAGTGTCACATGTATGATTTTCTCCCAGTTGGTGAGAGGTCTTACGTGTGCACTAGGTGCAAGGAGCTCTTTGCTCTCAGGGAATGAGTCCGTTCTCTAGAGGCTAGAGTAGCAGACTTGGAAAATATAAGAAAGACAGAGAGGTATATAGATGAGACCTAGAGGGATATAGGCCTGAAGTCCCACCTCCAGTCTGGCAGCATCCCTGTTGCCATGGAGGAGAGAGTTCACGTGACAGGAGAGCATCACCCTGGTGTGGCAGGAAGTGATCCTGTAACTAGGACCTGTCCTCCAGGTGATGTAAAACCCTCTCGCACCGAGGAAGTTTCTCCAGGGCCATGTGCCCATGAGGGAAGGGTTAGGACAGCCGTTATGGTTGGTGATTCGATCATTAGGCATGTAGATAGCTGGGTGGCTGGTGGACGTGAGGATCGCCTGGTAACATGCCTGCCTGGTGCGAAGGTAGTGGACCTCACGCACCACCTAGATAAGGTCGTAGATAGTGCTGGGCAGAAGTCTGCTGTCTTGGTACATGTCGGTACCAATGACATAGGAAAATGTGGTAGGGAGGTTCTGGAGGCTAAATTTAGGCTTTTAGGTAGGAAGTTCAAATCCAGAACTTCCAGGGTAGCGTTCTCTGAAATTCTTCCCGTTCCACGCGCAGGACCCAAAAGGCAGGCAGAGCTCCGGAGTCTCAATGCGTGGATGAGACAATGGTGCAGAGATGAGGGTTTTGGATTTGTTAGGAACTGGGGAACATTCTGGGGAAAGGAGGAGCTCTTCCAAAGGGATGGGCTTCACCTTAACCGGGATGGAACCAGGCTGCTAGCATTAACCTTTAAAAAGGAGATAGAGCACATTTTAAACTAGATAATAGGGGAAAGCCGACAGTCGCCCAAGAGCGGATGTTCTGAAGAATGTATCCTTGAAGAATACTACCAAAACCAGAGAGGTTCCAAAAAAGAGTAAAATAGCCCAAATGCCCTCGAGTATGTATCAGACAGAGCTTAAAGATCCCAAATTACCCATGTCTACCAATAGCCAGATTAATATGAATAAAATACAGTCTCTAAAATGATTGTATGCAAATGCTAGAAGTCTAAAAAATAAGATGGGAGAGTTAGAATATATAGCACCAAATGAGAGGTTAGATATGATTGGAATATCAGAGACATGGTGGAAGGAGGACAACCAGTGGGACACTGTGATACCTGGGTACAAACTATATCGTAGTGATAGAGCTGATCAAATTGGTGGAGGGGTTGCGCTCTATGTTAGAGAGGGCATTGAGTCAGAAAGGATTAAAGTTTTGAAGGAAACAAAATTTGCTGTAGAATCTATATGGATTGAAATTCCATGTAAAAAGGGGAAGGCAGTGGGGGTGTACTATCGACCGCCTGGCCAGAATGAACAAATGGATGATGAAATGCTCAAAGAGATCAAGGAAGCTAACAAAAGTTACAGCGCAGTAATAATAATGGGTGATTTCAATTACCCCGGTATCGACTGGGTCAGTGTCACGTCAGGACATGCTAGGGAGATAAAGTTCCTAGATGAAATTAATGACTGCTTCTTGGAGCAGCTTGTTCATGAACCGACAAGAGGGAAAGCCATATTAGATCTAGTCCTTAGTGGAACACCAGATCTAGTGCAAGAGATAAGGATGTTGGGGCCACTTGGCAATAGTGATCATAGCATGATCGCCTTTAATTTAATTAGTGGAGGAGGTATAGTAAGGAAATACACAGTACTACCTTTTAACTTTTGAAAGGGAGACTATGATAAAATGAGGAAAATAGTTAAGAAAAAGCTAAAAGGAGCAGTTGCAAAGGTTAAAGACTTACATCAGGCTTGGGTGTTGTTGAAAAATACTATCTTGGAAGCCCAGGCCAGCTGTATTCCATGCTTTAAGAAAAGTGGAAGGAAGTCCAAAAAAATGCCAGCATGGTTTAAAGGTGAAGTCAGAGAGGCTCTTGTTTTCAAAAAAGCGCCAAACGACGAAACCTGGAAACAGCACAAGCACTGGCAAGTCAAATGCAAGGCATTGATAAAGCAGGCAAAGGGAGAGTTTGAGAAGAAGCTTGCTGCGAAACAAAAATGCGAAATAAAGACTTTTTCAAGTACATTCGTAGCAAAAAACCTGTGAGAGAGTCAGTTGGTCCATTAGATGATAGGGGGTTAAAGGGGCACTAAGAGGCGACAAGGCGATAGCAGAGAAACTGAATGAATTCTTTGCTTCAGTCTTTAGTGAGGAACATAGAAACATAGAAACATGATGACAGAAAAAGACCGCATGGCCTATCTAGTCTGTCCTTCCATATCAACAACTACAACAGTCCACTTTTTACCTTTAGAGATCCTCTGTGTTGGTCCCATGCTTTTTTGAATTCAGTTACTGTCCTCATCTCTATCACCTCCACTGGGAGACTATTCCACGGATCCACTACTCTTCCGTAAAGAAATATTTCCGCATATCACTCCTGAATCTATCTCCCCTTCACCCTCATCCCATGTCCCCTCGTAGCAGAACTTGCTTTCAATTGAAAGAGGCTCTCTCCCTGAACATTTATGCCACGGAGGTATTTAAACATCTCAATCATATCACCTCTATCTCGCCTTTCCTCTAAGGTGTACATATTAAGATCCTTAAGTCTGTCCTCATATGCTTTCTAATGAAGCCCACTAATCATTTTAGTAGCCACCCTCTGCACCGACTCCATCCTGTTCACATCCTTTTGAAGGTGCGGTCTCCAGAATTGCACACTATACTCCAAATGAGGTTGCACCAAAGACTTATACAGAGGCATTATCAACTCCTTTTTTCTGCTAGCCATTCCTCTCCGTATGCACCCAAGCATCCTTCTAGCTTTTGCCGTCGCCTTTTCTACCTGTTTAGCTACTTTAAGATCATCAGACACAACCACGCCTAGGTCCCGCTCTTCTTTAGTGGACAAAAGTACTTCACCTCCTATACTGTATTGCTCCCTTGGATTGCTGCAGCCCAAATGCATGACCTTACATTTTTTAACATTGAATCCCAGCTGCCAAATTCTAGACCATTCTTCAAGCTTAGATAGATCCCTCCTCATGTTATCTACACCTTCCTAGGTGTCTACTCTATTGCAGGTTTTGGTATCATCTGCAAAGAGGCAAACCTTACCCGACAGCCCTTCCGCTATATCACTAACAAAGATGTTAAAAAGAATCGGACCAAGGACAGATCCCTGGGGCACACCAGTGGTAACATCATTCTCCTCAGAGTGAGCTCCATTTACTTGTACTCTTTGTCGCTTCCCACCCAACCAATTTCTAACCCAAGTAGTAACTTTAGGGTCCATCCCTAGGATGCTTAGTTTGTTTATAAGTCGCCTGTGAGGAACAGTGTCAAAGGCTTTACTGAAATCTAAATACACCACATCTAGAGCTCTCCCTCGGTCCAACTCCCTGGTCACCCAGTCAAAGAAATCAATCAGATTTGTCTGACAAGACCTGCCTCTGGTGAATCCATGCTGCCTCGGATCCTGTAATCTGCAGGACTCCAGAAACCTCACTATTTTCTCTTTCAGCAGCATTTCCAATAATTTACTCACCACCGAAGTTAAACTAACTGGCCTGTAGTTTTCAACCACAACCTTACTTCCGCTTTTGTGTAAAGGCACCACATGAGCCTCTCTCCAGTCCTTTGGCACCACTCCCGACTCCAACGAGGCATTGAAAAGGTCAGTCAGTGGAGTTGCTAGAATGTCCCCAAGTTCCCTCAGTATTCTAGGGTGTATCCCATCCGGTCCCATCGCTTTCTCTACTTTAAGTTGAGCTAGTTTCTCACGAACACAGTTTTCTGAAAATTGTTCAAGATGTCCCTCGCTTCTGATCCTATTTGGGGGTGTTTTCTGAGGTCCTGCTCCTGGTTCTTCATCTGTGAACACAGAACAAAAATATTTGTTAAGTAATTCCGCTTTATCCTTATCAGCTTCTACATATTCCCCCCCTACACCCTTGAGTCTGACAATACCACTTTTGCCCTTCCTCTTCTCACTAATATATCTGAAAAATGTCTTATCCCCTCATTTTATTGCATTGGCTATTTCCTCCTCCTTTTGAATCTTTGCCTTCTTGACTGCTAGCTTCTCAAAGTTTTTCCAAATACAGATGCCTGTCTTCCTCTCTCTGTGATCTCTTGTATTTTATGAAGGCCTCCCTCTTTTTCTTCACTTTTTCATCTACTTCCTTAGAAAACCATAGCGGTCTCCTTTTCCTTTTGCCTTTATTTACCATTTTAACAAAAAGGTTGGTTGCCCTTAAAATATCCCCTTTCAGTTTTGCCCACTGTTTTTCTACATCCCCCAGGTGTTCCCATCCCACTAACGACTCCCTGAGGTATTGGCCCATCTTTGCAAAGTTAGTCTTCCTAAAGTCTAAGATCCTCACCTTGGAATGGATTCTAACAGCCCTAGTCATAATACTGTACCACACCATCTGGTGATCACTGGATGCAAAATGATCTCCCACTACAACATCAGAAACACTTTCACCACTGGTAAGCACCAAGTCCAGAATGGTCCCTTCACGTGTGGGGTCTGTTACCAATTGCCTGAATAGTTCTCCCTGTAGAGAATCCAGGATCTCCTTACTTCTAGATGATACTGCAGCAGGAATGTGCCAATCAACATCTGGCATATTGAAATCTCCTATCAGTAGCACTTCCCCTTTCCTAGCAATGCTGCGTATGTCTTCAATTAACTCTCTGTCCACCTCTTCCTCTTGTGAGGGAGGTCTGTATATCACACCAATGCAAATAGATTTCTCTTTTCCTCTTTCTAGTTTAACCCACAATGCCTCCTCTCTCCCTTTTAAGCTCTGTAATTCCAAAGCTTTAATAGTAGTTTTTACATATAGTGCCACTCCTCCTCCCCTTCTTCCTACCCTGTCCTTTCTGAATAAAGTATAGCCAGGTATAGTTACACCCAGTCATGGTTTTCTGTGAACCATGTTTCTGTAACTGCCACTAAATCCAAGTCAGCCACTCCCACCAAAGCTTCAACATCAGGGATCTTATTTCCCATGCTACGGGCATTTATACACACTGCTTTCCATATGTTACCCCTGTTACCCATTTCCATAAAGGTATTTAATGTATCACCTACCTGGGGGCTTTCACTTACCTGGGGGCTTTCTTCACCTATCCCCAATGAATCTAGTTTAAAGCCCTCTTCATTAGATTAGCCAGTCTACTACCGAAGATGCTTTGGCCTTTCTTGTACAGATGGATGCCATCTCTGCTCTGCAACCCCTGAAACAGCATCCTATGGTCTAGGAAACCAAAACGCTCTCGATGACACCATCCACACAGCCATGCATTCATCTCCAGGATGCGAGCCTCTCTGCCTTGGCCTTTACCCTCAACAGGGAGGATTGAAGAGAACACCACCTGTGCACCTAACTCAGTGATGGCTAACCTTTTTGAGCCCGAGTGCCCAAACTGCTGCACAAAACCAAAGAATTTCCTCAAAGTGCCAGCACGTCAATTAAAGCCCCATTTGCATAAGGTGCCTCATTTGCATAAATATTTGCATAATGTTACCATACACTAACTTTTAGTAAACATGCCTCTTAATGAGTATATGGATAAAGAAAGACTAAAAGGTTTCTACATTACTATAATCCAGTACCAACCGCCAGGCACATTAGGAACTACTACAAACGCTGCCCATTTAGAACCCATAGCAAACCCGCCGTATCCTAACAGCACTACCAGGACTCACAAAGCACCATACTCTACCTATCAAAAGGCAACACTGCAAATATTAAACCAATACATCTCAGAGAACAACAATACATGACCTACTGGGGAAAGAACAAGTGGCAATGTCAAATAGGAATTATATAAACAGAATACCTCAGCTCAGTTACACATGCAGAACAGACCATCACCAAACAAGGAATCACAATTTAGAAACAGGAAGACAATAATTAAACTGGGAACCCCAAAAGCCAAACTTGGAATATACAACAACACTGTAGAAATAAAACTATATATTAATTTCCTCTTGTACTAAACAAAGCGCAAAAATTAATGATGCACATTTCCCAGAGCTGACATATTCCAGTTAATAAATTCAAAATAAAGAGATATTTTTCTACCTTTTGTGCATTTTTTTTCAGTTGCAATTGTTCCAGCCACTTTCTTCTGGTTTCTTCGTGTCTTCTGCTAACTCTCCATCTGCTGTCCATTTGTCCTTTCTTCTGTCTTCTTGGGTTTTTTTCCATTCTCTCTCTACATCTGCTTTAACATACTAATCTTTCTCCTTTTGCTCTTTCCTCATTCCTATTTCATCTACTCAAAATTTACCCCTCCATCCTCAATCCCCACTTACTCTCCCAATACCCGGCCAATTGTAGATTTTTTATCCCTCCCACACAAAATATTTTTCCCCCTCTCCATTTTACTCTCCCAGCCCCATCCCATTCTAATCCTCCCCCAACACCAGCTCCCTTCTAGTTCCAGCCTCACCCAGCATCCATTCCCTTCTAGTCCCTGCATCAGCCCATTTCCAGTCCTAGCAGCCCCCCAACCCATTTCCAGTCCTAGCAACCCCCCAACCCAATACCAGTCCTATCCCCCCTCATCAACCCACTTCCAGTCCTAACCCCCCATCACCCCATTTTCAGTTTAAGCCCCCCCCCCTATAACCCATTACCAGTCCTAACCCCCCATCAGCCCACTTCCAGTCCTAACCCCCCATCAGCACACTTCCAGTCAGCCCCCCATAGCCCATTGCCAGTCCTAACCCCCCCATCAGCCCACAGTCCATTACCAGTCCTAACCCCATCAGCCCACCTCAAGTCCTAACCCCTCCCCATCAGCCCATTTCTTGTCCCAGCCCCCCATAGCCCATTACCAGTCCTAACCCCATCAGACCACCTCCAGTGTTAACCCCCCATCAGCCCATTTCCAGTCCTAACCCCAACCCAACAGCCCACCTCAAGTCCTAACCCCCCCCAGCCCATTAGCAGTCCTAACCCCCCCTCTCTAGCCCATTAGCAGTCCTAACCCCCCATAGCCCATTACCAGTCCTTACCCCCCATCACCCCCTTTCCAGACAGCCCCCATCAGCCCACAGCCCATTAGCAGACCTATCCCCCCTAGCCCATTAGCAGTCCTAACCCCCCCTCCTAGCCCATTAGCAGTCCTAACCCCCCTCCTAGCCCATTAGCAGTCCTAACCCCCCCTCCTAGCCCATTAGCTGTCCTACCCCCCCCCCTAGCCCATTAGAAGTCCTACCCCCCCCTAGCCCATTTGCAGTCCTAACCCCCCCCTAGCCCATTAGCAGTCCTAAACCCCCCCTTGCCCATTAGCAGTCCTAAACCCCCCCCCCTAGCCCATTAGCAGTCCTAACCCCCCCCAGCCCATTAGCAGTCCTAAACCCCCCCTTGCCCATTAGCAGTCCTAAACCCCCCCCCCTTGCCCATTAGCAGTCCTAAACCCCCCCCTTGCCCATTAGCAGTCCTAACCCCCCCCCTAAACCCCCCCCATAGCCCATTATCAGTCCTAAACCCCCCCTTGCCCATTAGCAGGCCTCAACCCCCCCCCTAAAACCCCCCCCCCCTTGCCCATTAGCAGTCCTAAACCCCCCCCATGGCAAATTAAAAAAAAAAAAAAAAGCAGCTGGCTCTGGCTTCTGCCGCGGCAGCGGCAGAATGCAATGTCCCGCGGGGCCCCCTCCGCCCGCTAAGCCCCTCTGAAAGGGCTTACAGAGACGCGAGGGAGACGCGTCTCCCTCGCGTCTCTGTTAAGCCCGCAAGGGCTAATGGGAAATTTCCCATCAGTCCCTCGCGTCTAAAGGGGCTGATGGGAAATTTCCCATTAGCCCCTGCGGGCTTAACAGAGACGCGAGGGAGACGCTGTCTCCCTCGCGAATCTGAAAGCCCTTGCAGAGGGGCTTAGCGGGCGGAGGGGGCCCCGCGGGACACTGCATGCTGCCGCGTCCGCGGCAGCATCCAGAGCCCGCTTTTTCTTTTTTGGCGAACCTTCACGCGTGCCAGCTGCAAGGCCTTCGCGTGCCACAGCTGGCACGCGTGCCATAGGTTCGCCATCGCTGATCTAGAGGAAGGGGAGATCCCTGAGCCCGAAGATGAGGCTAGGATTATCCGAGTGTTTTGTAAGGAGGAGCTGGTGCCCTTGATTACGGAACCTCTTCAAATGCTCCATCTCACTACAGCGCGTCCGGCTGAGGACAAAACGTTGGAGGATCCCATCATTCAGTCAGTGCGGGAATCTCAAGTGGTGTTTCCGGTACACCCAGTGGTAGATCAGATGATTCAAACCGAGTGGGATCAGCCTGAGTCTGGTTTGAAGGGAATCCGGACAATGAACCGCCTCTATCCGTTAGCGGATAAGGACAAGGAAAAGTTTAAAGCGCCTCGGGTTGACGCTGCGGTTTTCGCAGTAACCAAGAAGACGACAATCCCAGTTGAGGGGAGTGCGGCCTTAAAGGACACTCAGGACAGGAAAGTGGACGGTTTATTGAAGCAGGCCTTTGAAACCAACTCTTTATCGTTACAGGCTTCTATTTGTGGAGCCTGGGTGGCTAGAGCTTGTTTAAGGGGGGCTCAGCATTTGCGCCAGGACCCCCACTTGGATCAACAAGGCTTACTTGAGGTGACCCGGCTAGAGTCTGGTTCAGTGTACTTAGCGGATGTGCATTATGATCTTATTTATTTATTTATTTTATTTACATTCTCTTATATACCGCGCTATTCTGCATCAGTGCGGTTTACATTGAACAAACTGAAATTACATTGAACAGGGCATTATAACTTGGAGATAACTATTTTTACAGGGAACATGGGCTATGGAGGGTTAAGTGGCTTGCCCAAGACCACAAGGAGCACCTGTGGGACTAGAAACCCCAGTCCTTCCGGCCCAAGGTTGCTG
Organism: Ichthyophis bannanicus; assembly: GCA_033557465.1. NCBI lineage: Eukaryota > Metazoa > Chordata > Amphibia > Gymnophiona > Ichthyophiidae > Ichthyophis > Ichthyophis bannanicus. The sequence continues at coordinate 129,798,513 of CM066031.1, forward strand.
TCCTCTAGTGGGATTTGAACCCCCGACCTTCCGGCCTGAAGTACGTTGCCCCAACCACTTATCAGAACATTGCCCCAACCACTTATCAGAACATTGGCTAACAGTATGGCGTCCTTGGTGGCGGCACGGAGATCCATCTGGTTGCAGAATTGGGCGGCCGATGGCTTTTCAAAATCTCGTCTCAGCAAACTCCCTTTCAAGGGCAGGTTGTTGTTCGGAGATGATATGGATAAGTTGGTAAAGGACTTGGGTGAGTCTAAAGGCGGCAGACTGCCGGAGGATAAGCCTAAGCTAGGTAGGAGTCTGCTGGTTTCTCAAGGTCAATTTAGAGATTTTAGGAAATTTTGATCCTCTCGCCTGTGGAATACTCAACGCGGCTGTTTTGGGTCAAAATCCCATAATTTTCAGGCTTCCGAGGAGCAGGCAGAGGTTTTGCAGCTACCTCCTCCTCTTCGTCCTCTTCCTTTAGTCGCAAGCCACAATGAAGCGAGGTGGACCCCGGGGGGAATTCAAGTGATCGGAGGGCGTCTTCGGGACTTTCTTCCTTCATGGGTCCAGATTACCTCGGATCAGTGGGTGCTCGAGATAGTCAGAGAAGGTTATGCGCTGGAGTTTGCCTTTCCACCACGGGACTCCTTCGTTCTTTCTCCCAGCAGGGGTCAGCAAAAGGAGCTGGCAATTCGCTCAACATTGGAACGGCTGCTAGCTTTGGGTGCGGTTATTCCTGTTCCGGAGTCCGAGCGCGGGGTAGGTCGTTACTCCATTTATTTCGTGGTGCCAAGAAGGACGGATCCCTCCGTCCTATTTTAGATCTCAAGGGTGTGAATCGTTGTCTGCGAGTGCCTCATTTCCGCATGGAGACCCTGAAGTCCGTCATAGTGGCAGTGCGACAAGGGGAGTTTTTGACCTCTCTGGAAGTTAACGAGGCCTATCTACATATTCCGATCAGGCCGGTTCATCAAAAGTTTCTTTGGTTCGCTCTTCCTTGGGGGCACTACCAGTTTTAAGCTTTGCCATTCAGGCTAGATTCAGCTCCACGCACCTTCACCAAGTTATGGTCATGGTGGCAGCGGCTTTGCAAAAGGAAGGTATCCTGTTGTTGTTGTTAAGTGCCGTCGAGTCGGAGTCGACTCATGGCGACCCTCTGGATAGCTATCCTAAATTGTGTTCGGTCTTCAGTCAGGCGGCTCTAGTTCACCCTTATCTCGACAACTGGTTGATTCGGGCGAAGTCCAAGAAGGAGAGCTTGCAGGCCACAGACAGATTCGTAGACATGCTGCAGAGTCTCAGCTGGGTAGTAAATGCGAAGAAGAGTCACTTAGTTCCTTCTCAAGTCCTCGAATATCTAGTGGTCTGTTTCGACACGGCAAGAGGCTTGGTGAGCCTTCCGGTTCGCTGCGCTCAGGCCTTGCGTCAGCTGATGCGAACCTTCTTAGCAATTCCCGCTCCGTCTGCGTGGTGGCATCTGCGGCTGCTGGGAACAACGGCGGCAACCCTGGAGGTGATTCCGTGGGCCAGGTTTCATATGCGTCCGCTTCAAAGAGCTCTGTTACGTCGTTGGTCAAATCAGTTGGATTCGCTGAATCGTCGGTTACCCTGTCCGAGGCCAGTTCGGCGGGCTTTGCAGTGGTGGCTCTGACCGGAATCACTGCAGGGGGGTCTTCCCTTGGAGCAGCCAGTTTGGATAGCTTTATTAAAGGATGCGAGTCTGGTGGGTTGGAGGGCCCACTGTCAGGGCCGTTTCACGCAGGGGGTGTGGTCAGCCCAGGAGGCTTTGTGGTCGATCAACTGGCTCGAGTTGCGGGCAATGAGGCTAGCGCTGCGGGCCTTCGAGACGTCCGTAATCAGACGGGTGGTGAGAGTCCTGTCAGACAATTCGGCTACAGTGGCGTACATCAACCATCAGGGAGGCACAGGAAGCGTAGCCATGGAAGAGGAGGCGGAGGCGCTCTTCGAGTGGGTGGAAGTACATCTCCTGGCCATCTCGGCGGTGCATATCGCGGGAAAAGAAAATGTGATGGCAGATTTTCTCAGCAGGGTGCGGGTGGACGCCGGAGAGTGGGAGTTGCATCCGCAGATTTATGCGCAAATAGTTCACCGATGGGGACCGCCAATCATGGATCTCATGGCGACCTTCCAGTCAGTGAAGACAGGTCGATTTTTCAGCAGACGGAGAGAACGCATGTCCGAAGGGATCGACGCCCTCATTCAACCGTGGCCCGAGTCCGGTCTGCTGTATGTCTTTCCGCCCTGGGCTTTGATCGGAAGAGTGGTCCAACGCATCGAGGCGCACCGCGGAAAGGTCTTGCTGGTGGTGCCGGATTGGCCCCGGCGGCCGTGGTATGCAGATCTAGTTCACCTTCTTGACGGCATGCCATGGAAGCTTCCGCTCTTAGTAGACCTGCTACTTCAGGGTCCGCTGCGCATTCCTCAGGTGTATCGATTCTCGCTTACGGTATGGCCATTGAAATGGCTAGGTTGATAAGGAAAGGTTATTCTTCGGCAGTCATTGCTACTCTTCTTCAAGCAAGAAAGTCTTCTACCTCTAGTGAATGGGTATTGACCAACATCATCGTTGGCCGTATCTGTCTTGTCCAAACAGGGCCACAGTTCTCCATCCGAGTAGGAGAGTTAGTATGTCTAAGCCAACGATTCTACAATACTACCACTAAGAAAACATCCTGGTGGTCAGCTATAAATGTTATTGAACCATCCAACCCTTTAATCAATTTCTCTAGTCTTGCTAAAGTATGGACTAATCTTACTTCTACTAATGTCTGGGAGGCCCCTCCTGGGCTGTACTGGATTTGTGATACTCGAGCATATGCCCAACTCCCTAACAACTGGGGAGGGGCATGTGTCCTGGGAACAATTTGTCCGTCTTTCTTATTCCCATTTCCCAAGGAGAGCAGTTAGGTTCCCGGTATACAATGGTCAACAGAAGCGGGATGCCCTAAAGATAGGTCAATGGGATAAGTGGTATGGTGAAGAGTGGCCACCTGAGAGAATTATCACATAAAAATGGACCAGCTACATGGGCGAATGATGGGACCTGGGGATACCGCTAGGGTTGCCAACTAGCTCCAGATGCGCCCGACAGGCTTGATCCAGTCCTGGTTTTACCCCATTGCATGCAGGGACATGTTCTGATTTCTTCACTGCACTCCATAAGAAAAACAAGACTACATGTCCCTGCATGCAGTGGGGTAACTCCAGGACTGGATCAAGCCTGTCGGGCGCATCTGGAGCTAGTTGGCAACCTTAGATACCGCACTCCTATTTATATGCTGAATCGTATTATATGCTTGCAAGCTGTTGTAAAAATTATAACTAATGAAACAAGTAAAGCACTAACCCTCTTAGCAAAACAAAGTACTCAGATGCGCACAGCTATTTACCAAAACCGGTTGGCCCTTGATTACTTGTTAACCTCTAAGGGAGGAGTATGTGGAAAGTTCAGTCTGACAAACTGCTGTCTGCAGATTGATGATCAAGGTCAAGTCATTGAAGAAATAGCCGACCATATGCGAAGGCTAGCACATGTACCAGTTCAGACATGGCATGGACTAGAACTCAATGGGTGGTTCGGAACTATGTTTTCGGGGCTGGGAGGTTTGAAGACTATTGTGTTCACTGTTTTACTAATGATAGCTATGTGTCTGCTCCTTCCATGTTTCCTACCCCTGTGCCTGCGTATGGTCCCCTCAATCATTGACAGTACAGTTGAACGAAAGTCAGCAGCCAGGGTACTAGCTATGTGGAAGTATCAGGCCTTGTCTCAGGAGGAAGCATCAGTTTGAGAAGGACATGATATGTGATTTTTTTCCTTACCCCTTTTTAGGAGGGGTGAGGATAATCAAAAGGAGGAATATGGTAGGCTATAGCCTCAAACTAGACCTGGATTTCAACCCCCACCTGGGATTAGTGCTGAAAAGAACCAGAGTTTAAGAATCTGCTTTAAACTGCTTTTGAAAGTCCCCTTCCTCCCTCTATGAAGTTTGTACAAGTTCTTTATGCTTGAATTGTCCTTGCATTCTCTGAGTTAGAACAGTTTGAGAAGGGGGAACAGGGAATGGGGCCCAGAGAGGGTCACCGAATGGATAGGTGTCAGGGGTGTTGGAACCAATAGAAAGTTTGCCTCTATCAAATTGTATATAAGGAATCTGCTGCTGTACTTCGTTGCTCAGTCCCTTTTGGACACGATCCTGTCTGAGCCTGTGCACATTAAATTGGCTTGGACCCTGCAACTGACTCCTGGTATTATTTATTGCATGCACTTCGCTGCTACAGTACCTGCTGATAGCTGTGCGAGACGCGAAACGCGAATCTGTACATTTGTCTTCCTTTTTGTTTTTCTTACTTCTACATTGAGGAATTCAGTTTCTCTTTATATATGTCAGGATACTGCTCTGAAGTCGTTTAGAAAGAATTTTAAAACTTAAGTTTTTTGCAGGCCTTTTGTTGCTCTGAGTGGTGAGGAGTGTCTATTGCTGGACTGCACTACATAGATTTTTTTAATTTAATTTTTTAAATTTTATTTTAATTTTTGTATCTCATATATTTTGATATAAATTTGTTTTTATTTGTACTGCAAACTACTTTGCTGTTTCCACTAAAATCAGTATATCGGCTATGCAATAAACTAAACTAAACTAAACTAAACTGTGACTAGAAGTGGAGTCTCAGAAGCTTGTTGCCACACTGAAGATGGCTGCCAGGATGAGATCCTGAGAGCACAGGGGTTTCTTGTTTTTCAGTCTAGACCCCTCCTCCCCTTCCTCTCTTCTCCCTCCTAACTGCAGAACATTTCCTGCCCTCTCTGCAAGCCTCTGCCATTGAGAGAGAAGCAGAGCCCGAAGCCTCATCCTGGGAAAGAAAGAGAGAGAAGTGAGAGTGAATCCTCCTGATCTGAAAGTGAATCCTCCCCAGAAAAGCAGAAGAGAGAATGGCTGAGGTAGAGTTTGCACAGGTAGGGCAGCTTACACTCCAGGGCTGAGGACAGTGTAGCCGTTTGTAAAAACAGAAAAAAAAGCAGTTCAGGCAGGGAGGGTCCAAAAGTCTTTATTACACACGTATATGCATCATTCACAAGAGGCAGAAACAAAGGCAGGCAGAGTATATGACTCCTGGTCCTGCATCTAGCCACATTCACTGAACACTAGCCAGTATTTCCCAATCAGTGAAGCAACAGACCTGATTTTGGTAAAGTCCCCACTGTCTGATGTTCACCGTACATGCCAGCACTTAGGTTTCCCTCAGCACCTCAGAGCAATAACAGACACCAGCAGTAACTCTTACATGTGCAGGAGCTCCTTTCCGGGCACAGTGTAGATGGGCATGCCTCTCCTTCCTACCTACAGCACTGAGCCCTGGGGTGTGGGAATTAATGGGCTGCATGCAGGGTCTGGATAGCCAGGCTCTGCTTTGTGCAGCACAGACACACTGTTCACCATCTGCCTTCCATCAGGTAAAACCCACTTTCCCCCTTCTGCTTCTGTTGCCCCTATTTCCTCAAGCTTGTTTTTCCCTTGCAGTAAATGTGGGATTTACTGTGTGACTCGCTACTTCTGGGGTTAAGTAGAATATAGGGGATATGTTTTCCCCTAAGGCAGCTTCCTTAGCAGCCTCATCTGCTATTCTATTCCCCCTCACTTCAAATGAATTCCCAGCTTGATGTCCCTTCACATGCACTACTGCTATCTCTTGTGGTAGCAGCAGATTTTTCAACACTTGTTTGATTAATTTCTCATGCACTAACTCCTTTCCCTTGCTGTTTATCAAGCCTCGTTCCTCCCAGATCTTCCGAAAGGTGTGTACCACTCCAAAGGCATATTTTGAGTCCGCGAAGATGGTCCCATCTCCACTCCCTAATAGCTTCAAAGCCTGATTCAGGGCATATAGTTCACATGTTATTGGGTAGCCTGCCTGCTTCAAGGGAGCAGTAACTTTCTCCTTCTATTACTGCATACCCATTTCGTCTTTTCCCTTCTATCACCCTAGAGGATCCGTCTATAAACAAATGCTTCCCTGCAAGCAAGGGGGTATCCCCTAAGTCTGGTCTTACCCTGGTCTGGTATTCTATGATATCCAAGCAATCATGTTCTAGTTCCTCACTTTCCCCCTCACCATTCCATAAGAAAGTGGCTGGATTTAAACACTGCTCTGTGGTTAACACTAAATCATCTTTTTCCATTAGTATTGCCTCACATTTCAGGATTCGTGAATCAGTGAGCCACCTCCCAGCCCTCTGGGTTAGGATGGTTCTCACCTGATGTGGGGTACTTACTACTAGGGCCCCTCCAAACGTCAATTTCCTGCTCTCATCCGCCAGTAGGGCTGTTGCTGCCACTGCTTGGACACACTCCGGCCATCCTCTAAACACTGAATCTAGAATTTTAGATAAATATGCAACTGGCTGTTTCTTCCCTGCCCATTTTTGAGTAAGGACCCCCAACGCAGTCCCATTGTCAACAGTGACAAAAAGGTGGAAGGGTATATGCAGTGAGGGTAAAGTCAGGACTGGGGTTTCTACCAAGCTTTGTTTTAGCTCTCTTACTAACTTCTGCTCCTCTTCTTTCCAGATTAAGTTGTTAAGTTCTTTTTCTAACAGCTTCAAGTATAATCCTTTAGTCTTTTGGGCATATGAGTCTATCCATAACCTACAGTATCCGTCTAATCCCAGGAACTTCCTTAGTTCTTTTTTTGTCTTTGGAAGTGGTAAATCTGCAATTCCTTTTATTTGCTCTGGATTGATTCTCCTTTTTCCTTCACTAATCAGATGTCCAAGGTATTTTACTTCTTTCTCTACAAATTGTAATTTGCTTTTGTTAACTCGAAACCCCTGACTTCCCAGAAACTCCAAGAGGGCTCTGGTAGCTTCACTGACTTGAGTTTTCTTTTCTCCTGATATTAAAAGATCATCTACATATTGCAAAAGAGTCACACTGAATGGTGTAGAGAACTTTTCTAATACTTGTTCCAGTACTTGTCCAGATAGGTCCAAAATGCATCCTTCAAATCTATAACACTAAACCACTTATGCTCTTGGGGCATTTTACTCAGTATTGTGTAGGATTTCGGCACCACTGGCTGCTTTACCTGTACTATTTGGTTCAGCTTCCTTAAGTCCTGTACTAACCTGTATGATCCATCTGGTTTTCTTACTGGCAAGATGGGAGTGTTAAATGGGGACATACATGGTTCTAATAGTGCATCCTGGAGTAAGCTTTTTATAACAGGTTGGAGGCCCTTGTGGCCTTCCAAGGAAATGGGATATTGTTTTTGGCGCACTATCTCGCCCTTCTTTCTTAATTCTATCTTTAGGGGTGGAATATCCATTCCTCCCCTGTTTCCTTCCCTTGCCCATACTACAGGGTCTATTTGGCTTTCTTCCTCCTTAGTGAGGAGAGCCATTCCTACAACAATTTGGTCATCTTTTACCTTCATTTCTAAGTTTAACTGTGTAATCATATCCCTTCCTAAAAGATTACTCCCTGCCTCTGGAATGCACAGCAAATGTCCCTCTATCTCTTCTTTGTCTAATTTTAGCAGTGTCGGTTCAAATATTGAACCTGGAAACCCCTCTCCCTTCACTCCCGAAACTGTAAGTTTTTGATTTGATAACTTCATTCCTTTTGGTACATAATTTAAAGAACTTCGGGCAGCCTCTGGGTCTACTAAAAATACTACTTCTTCCTTTGGCCCCACCTTCACATTTTTCAAGGGTTCTTGGTGGGACCTTAGATTAAGAAACCCCTGACACCCCTAATCTTCATCAAAATTCATCTGTGGTAATATTTCTTCTTCTCGCTTTAATTCAGGACACTCTCTCTTGAAGTGACCTATTTTCCCACAGTGATAACATCCTGCCTGCACTTGGGGCTTGGACCGAGAATTACCAGTCCGGTATTCCGGCCACCCTTGCCCTGCACTCCTGTTAACCCATCCTCTCCCCCTTTGCCCTATACCTCCCCTGGTTTTACTCATCACCTGTTTAACAGTATTTACCATCATCTTTGTTTTTTGTTTTTGTTTCTCATCCTCTCTTTTCACATACACTTTCTGTGCTTCTCTCAGCAAATCTTCTAGTGGTTTATCATTCCAACCCTCTATTTTTTTCAAGTTTTTTTCCTTATGTCTGGCCAGGACCTGGCCACAAAATGCACCTTTAGTAGTCCTTTGGCTACCTCATTGTCTGCACTTATTCCTGAGAATTTTCATCTGATCTTTTAATCTCTTCAGGAAAACGGAAGGAGTTTCTTCTTTTTCCTGATGTACTTCAACATCCTCCCTAATAGACTGCCTGGAGGGATGTTCCCGGGGCCTGTACTACCAGCCCCATCCTTACTCGAGTTTCCCTTAGAGCCTTTATTTCCCATCGAGACTTTCTGTCACCAGTGTGTCTGTCACTTTGTCTCTCTCCGGCCGCACTCCTCGCGGATGTGTCAGAACCGTGGATTAAGACTCCGCACTCACTTCGTGTCCAGGACACGTCTCACACATACACCACTCTGTCTCGATCCACAACCACCAAGGTAATACTTCAGTCTTATTTCTTACCTTGGTCCTTGCACGGAATTGCTTGGTTGGCACGCATGTGCTCACTATACCTGGTCTGGCTCACTGAGTCTGTATTGCTTTCACCAGTCTCCAGATTCTATGGTCAGTGCAGTGGTGGAGTCCGCCATCACCAACACGAGGTCGTTGAACTCAACGGGACGCATCTCTCCATCCTCAGCGGTGGCGGCCCCCTCCAGTGATGACACGATCCCGGGACGAGCACCCAATCTGTAATAAACAATAATAATTTTATCACAATAACAGACACTTCAGTGAAACCAAAGTTTCTTTTATTTATTTATTTATTATTCAGTCTTGCAAGATGGGTGGCCACAATTTTTTATCCTTGACCACACTTTGTCATATGAACAGTTTCATATTTATTACATTCATTTCTTCTACAAATTTCTCCTCTATTATTCTATTGGTGTAAGTATTTCTAATTTCCTACCTATTAGTGATTGTTATTTGGGTCATGTGACTCTCCACCTCCATTTACTTCTCTTAATCCTTGCTCCTTTTACCCCTCTCCCCTTTTTTTACCTTATTCCTTTTATGGTTATGTTACCGGTCTTATGGTTTCTCAGAAATCCCCCCTCCCCTCCCCTTTCCCTTATGCCCATGGCCTGTTTTTTCCTGTTTTTTCAGAGTTCCTTTCTTTCTCTGTATCTAGCATTTTTCGTATCAGCATGTTTCAGTGTTCTTGTCCTTGAGTTTCTAAGTTTTATGTGCAATAGCCTGGAAGCTAAGGGAGGGGTGTATGGGGGAAACCTAAGTTTTGCAAGGCCAAGAAAAATATCTTTATTTTGTACAGCATAAGAAAATGGAATATGTGAACCAATGTGTTAGTACAAGCAAACAACATCTTACAGATTTCTAATTCTATTGTATGTTCTGCATATATTTTGTGAAAACAACACATTTAAAACCCTTTAAAACATTTCTAACAATGGTTAGGGCGGAAACCGTGTTGGTTGATATCCAATGTGCCCTCAGACCTAATCTGGGAAAATTCTGGTTCAGACCAACACCTGGGTTTTCCTCTCAGCAGGAACAACAGACACCAGCAGTAACTCTTAAATCTGCTGGAGCTCCTTTCCGAGCACATGTGCACTTGGGCATGCCTCTCCTTCCCAGGGACGGCTCAAGCAATCTGCTGCCTGAGGTGAGGGATGAGATGATGCCCCCTCCCCAGGATTTATCAAGGGTCGCCTCACTCCAGTTAAAAAAAAAATAAAAAATTGAACAAATTGCTGCTGAGTCCGCTTATTCTGCAGCCGCGGCTCCCTGTCTCTTAAGGAACCGGGGCTGTGCCTGTAAAAATGTTGCGCCTCCTGCAGCTGTTCCACATTAATTTTTACATCACCCATTCCCCTTATTTTCACCTCATGGTTATTACCAAAATATTATTTACTCTTCCAGTCAGACAAACAAGTCACTCCTCAAAAGACAGAACTTTCATGAGGTTTGATACCTGTGAAAGAACTTTATTGTTGGCTGCTGTTAAAATTCACTTTTAAATCTTTTTTTTTCCTTAAATCTTTTCAGGAAACTCTCTAAACTCTAGCAGCCCCTCTAAAACATCTCTCTTCTGTCCAGATCATCCAACAGCTTAGTATAACTGTCGCTTTTGTCCCTGATTCGAGACAGCAGTTAAATTCCAATCCCTTATCTGATTGCCTGCTGCATGGAGACAGAGGCCTGACAGTGAATCCTTTTCATGCTGCACTGTCTTTCCAATTTCCCCAGGAGCCTTTTACTTTCTGCACAATTCCCTCTGTCTTCCATTGCCCCACATGAGATCTCCTGATATCACTGCTGCCCCTCTATGCCCAAAACCACACAACAGGGTTTACTCAAGGCTCTTGTTCCCCTAAAGTCTCCCATGGTGGCCTGACGCCCTTTACAATCATCATCGTCCCCATTTCTATTCTATGAACTTGTTCAAGGCCTTGACTGTCCCCTCAATCTCTGCCCCACCTATACTACCCTAGGTCAGAGCTACTCAATGTGCCATGGCCCTGTCGACTCAGCTCTTTGGTCTGCTCATACAGAGTAACATAATATATGATGACATATAGACCAGGATGATCATCTAGTCTGCCCAGCAAGGTGGCAAGAGTAGGTGTGCCCACCGCTCTGTGAAGGTCATCCCTCCCCATGTCTTTGTTTAGGGGTGTATCCACCGCTCCGTGCAGGTCACCTCTACTTGTTGAGATATCAGAGTTACGTTTATTTTGATTTTATCCTGTTTCTATAAAGGGATCCACTGTGTCTGTCCCATGCCATTTTGAATTCTGTCACTGTATTTGCCCCCAACACTTCCATCGAGAAGGCATTCCAAGCATCCACCATCCTTTCAGTGAAAAAGTATTTCCTGACATTGCCTTTCACTTTACCCCCTTGCAGCTTCATGTTATGGCCTCTAGTATTACAGCTTCCCCATCTTTGAAAAAGGTTTGTTTGTTCATACTCTTTAAGTATTTAAAGGTCTGTATCATATCTCCTCTGTCCCTTCTATCCTCTAGAGTATACATATTTAGGTCTTGGAGTCTCTTTTCATACATCTTCTGATGCAGGCTCCAAATCATTTTGGTCACTTTCCTCTGAACTGTTTCCAGTCTTTTTTTATCCTTTGCAAGATATGGTATCCAAAACTGAACACCATATTCCAAGTGAGGCCTCACCAGCGATTTGTACAGTGGCATTAGTACCTCCTCCTTTCTGCTGGTAATTCCTCTCTGTATGCAACCTAGCATCTTTCTGGCTTTGGCCACCGCCTTGTCACACTGTTTCACCACTTTGAGATCCTCAGAAACAATCACGCCAAGGTCCTTCTCCTGGTCCACGCACAGCAATCTATTGCCTCCTATTTCATACAGTTCCCTTAGATTTCTCCATCCCAAGTAGATGACACTGCACTTCTTCACATTAAATCTTACTTGCCAAGCATTAGATCATTCTTCCAGCTTTTGCAGATCTTTCTCATGTTATCTACTCCCTCAGGGGAGTCCACTTTGTTGCAAATTTCCGTGTCATCTGCAAAAAGACAGACTTTTCCATTCAGTCCTTCAGCAAGATCACTTACAGATACATTGAACAGTACCAGCCCCAGAACCAATCCCTGGGGCAAGCCACTAATCATCTTCCTTTTATCCAAGTGAGTTCTGTTTACCATCACCTTCTGTTTTCTGTCAGTCAACCAATTTCTGATCCAGTTCACCACCTTGGGACCCATCACCAGGCCTATCAGTTTATTTATAAGCCTCCTATGAGGAACAGTATCAAATGCTTTGCTGAAATCTAGAAAGATCCCATCTATCGCATGCCCTTGATCTAGTTCTCTGATCACCCAATCAAAGGACTCAATCAGATTTGTTTGGCATGATTGCCCTTTGGTAAAACCATGTTGCCTCTCGAACACGCAACCTATTGGTTTCAAGAAAGTCCACTATTCTCTCTATCAGGAGCGCCTCCATTACTTTTCTCACCACTGAGGTAAGGCTTACTGGCCTGTAGTTTGCCACTTATTCCCTATTACCACTTTTGTGGAGAAATACATTGACCCTTTTCCAGTCCTGCGGATTTTCTCTTGTCTCCAGGGATCTATTAAAAACATCCTTTAAAGGCCCTGCAAGAATCTCTCTGAGCTCTTTCAGTATCCTGGGATGTATCCCATCTGGTCCATGGCTTTGTCCACTTTCAATTCTGCAAGCTGTTCAAACACATCATCTTCTGTGAATGGTGTAGTATCTACTCCATTTTCATTTGCATATTTGTCAATCACAGGTGGTCCTTCTCCAGGATTTTCTTTAGTAAAAACAGAACAGAAGTATTTGTTTAGCATTTTCGCTTTTTCAATGTCACTTTACATGAATCTGTTCTCAGCACTTTTGAGTCTTGTAATTTTACCTCTGATATTCCATTGTCTGATCTCCTGGACATATGCATCTGTTGCCTCCGGCCCCATTTCCTCGCTGCTACTACAGCGCACCTCAACCTTCACAGTGCTGCTATCTGAACTTCCAGGTTCTTGGTGAGCTGCCAAAGTCAAGGCCAGAGTCTCATTCTTTATTCTGTGCCTCCCAGCTAGGCATGTACAGGGCCAAAAAGCCTCTGTTTTAATCAAAAACAAACTGAAGGGGTTTTTTTTATATTCATTGTAATTGCATGCCTGCTATGTACAAATCAGTTGTGCACACATTAAGTTTTAGGTGTAAGTGTACACAACTATTTGTGTGAACACTTAACTTTTAGGCATACAAATGAGTCCAAAAATTTACATGCCTACTCCCAACAGCACTACATCCATCCCCAGTAGGCCCAGCAGCGTTGTCCTTGGCTGAAATATGCACTGCCTGTGGCATCTCCTGATGACGTCTCAGCTCAGGCTGCCCAGCCCTCCTCTCTCTTATCTCACTCTCCTGGTCTCATTTGTCTCCACTTTCTCCTAATTTTCTCCAGCTCTTCTTCTAGCCCTCAGCTACTAGAAGCAGTAAAACAAGAAAAAATAAAAGTTGGGGATAGTTCAAGCAAAGAAACTGTTATAAATCCTTCCCCGACACTAACCACATAAAAACGAGCTAGCTTTTCATTCCTCCTCAGATCACGAGATAAACTCCCAGCATTAGAAAACCATGTTATAAACCCTTGGCTTCTGTGCGCACTTCTTTGCATTTGGAAGTAATAACTAAAACCTTCATCATCACTGAATTGAAATGAACAAGCTAATATCTTATACATCTATTTACGCAGTTTTCTTGTGTGCTAAACTCTTATGTGGGTAGGACGCCATCTCTGCACAGAAAACTCTACACAGAAGCTGCAGTGAGCTGTGTATTAGCCTCTCGTACTTTATTACATCAGTCCCTCAGCACAGCTCTGAGCCGCTAGGCCACTGCACAATGTCCAATGACGTAAACCTTCTAGAGACCAAAAACACATCAAAACATAAGAATATACATTACCTTTATTGATTCTGCTTCACAAGGAAAAATGGTACATGAAGATTTTAATTGTTCTTTATTTTTATACTTTTAAAACATTTTGGGCCCAAAATATTTTACAAAAGTCATGTTACTGAAATAAAAATAGTAATTTCTTATCAATTTTTATATGCTGAACACGAATATGACAGTGAAATTGCAAAGTTGGCTCTAGTTTTTTTGTAATCTACAAGAATTAATGTTTACATCACGAAATGCATGTCAATAGTAAATATAATAGGCCTTCGGTTAATACCTGTAAAAAACCAAGTCATAGACTACTTCTTAGATTTTTTCTCCTGTCTCTTGTACAGCTGTTCGGGAGCTTCTCTGGGGAGTGTCCAGCAGTAGTCAGCCAGCATTGTAGTGGACCATTTTCCCTGGTATCTTTGCTCCATCGTTGCGATATCCTGGTGAAAACGTTCGCCCTGTTCATCACTAACCATACCATAGTTGTCAGGAAAGAAATCGAGATGGGAATCAAGGAAATGGATCTTTTAGAGACATATTACAGCCAAGTTTCTGATACTGCATTCGCATGACTTCTACTAGTTCCTTGTAGTTTTCTGCCCTAACATTCCCGAGAAAGTTTGTTGACACTAGGCGAAAAGCATTCCATGCTTGTTTCGCATCACCCTGCAGCAAGTTGTTGAACCGGTCATCTTTGAAGAGCTCTCGAATCTGAGGACCCACAAAAACTCCTTCTTTAATCTTTGCTTCACTGAGTCGAGGGAATTTTTCATGCAGGTATCGGAAGCTGGCAAAGTGCGGTCCATGGCTTTCACAAAGTTTTTCATCAAACCTAGTTTGATGTGAAGGGGTGGTAGCAGGATTTTGTGAGCCTCAACTAGAGCAGGGTGCTGGATGTTCTTCTCTCCAACTGTTATATTTTGTCTGCGATTCCATTCCTTCCGCAAGTAGTGCCAATCCTTTGCTCGGCTATCCCACTCACATAAGAAACACATGTATTTTATATATCCCTGCTGCAGTCCCATTAAAAGGGCAACTACCTTCAAGTCACCACAGAGATGCCAGCTGTACTTGTCATAGTTAATGGAAGTCAGTAGATGCTTAAAGTTATTGTATGTCTCTTTCATGTGGACAATAAATTTCTATGGGGTTTATAGAACAATGATACTATGATATTGAAAATAAATAGATTGTTCCACTTTCTAACCGCAGAAGTAACTCTGTTATTTCTCTTTTGATTTCTCTTTTTTATGGGAAATGGGTCTCAGACTTGTTTAGGAGGCACAGCGTCGGAGAGAAACTCTTTCTCAACAACCGACTAGCTCCATTTTTGCATCAATGACCCAAATATTTCTCCTTGTTTTTGTTTTTTTATATATATTGTGTTATTAAAACTTGTAATTGCTTAACTTGAAACAGGCTAGACAATGCGTTCCATATGCTTGAAATATTGTAAGACTTTCTACATTTACTAAATAAAGCTGAACGCTTATCTGTAAAATCCAGAAGACTGGAATCTCATCCCGACGCCGATCAAATGGCGCCAATGCGTTTCACCGCTTACGCGGTTTCATCGGGGGAATATTGCCTGAAAAGTTACATTCAAACTGCTTGACCCGGTGAGTTCTAAAAGGCAAAAGAATCCAGTCAGTACTTCTATGTCATATAAACAGTTTTGATAATTCACGGGGGCTAAAGAACATTAGTAAGGATCATACCCCTCATATCATTCTCTCCGGACTCGTCTCACAACCGGAAGACGCCAGCACATGCGTATTCAGCGGCTACTGTTGGTTCTTATTAGCATACCCTTGCATGACGCAAGGTTTCTTACCTAACACTTGATTGACAAAATTTAAAGGGGCTTGCCACCATATCCAAATTTAGAGACCTATTATTAATCTGTAATAATAAGCCTTTCCATGGCACCGGATTTGCTTATCCAACATTACTGGGGAGCAAACACATGACACCTGTATCAGCAGTCAGTGCCTTAGCCATTGTGCTCCACTGCTGCTCCTCCGTGCATGTCAGCGCACCTACTTATGCTTTTCATTCCTTAAACTGCACAGTGCTGTCGTCATAGACAGTACTCTGACCTTGCGGTACCTCATACGGCACCCTATAAAGCGCCCTATAAGCAACATTCTAGGGTGCCCTGGTGGACAGTGCACTTTAAAATGTGCCTTATGGGGCGCCTTATGTTAACACACTTTGAGAGTGCGTTTGCTAGTAGTGATAATTAAAATAAAGATAAAATGCCTCCTAAAGCAATCTTCCCCATAATATGTAATGCCTCAGCTACCCTTGTTCATTGGGCACTGTGGGGGATTGAACCCCTGATCCCTGCACCATTGGTCAGTGTCTTAACCATTGTGCTGTGGCTTTGTTCCTGTGCTTGCACATCAGCGCGCTGCCTTATGCCTCCCAATATAAAGAGGCCTCCAAAAACAGCCTGCTGCTTTCTGCCCATCAGCGAGCCGTCTTATTCCGCCCAATATTGCACTGGCTCCTAAAGTAATGCCTCAGCCAGCCGTCTTCATTGGGTACTGTGGGGGATTGAACCCCTGATCCCTGCACCATTGGTCAGTGTCTTAACCATTGTGCTGTGGCTCTGTTCTCCTGCTTGCACATCAGCGCGCCACTTATGCCTCACACGCAGCCATCTCATATGTAAATTTTGGGTTTTCTTCTTCAGCCAGGAACGCCCACTCATTATATGGCATCTGCACACTACCGCGGCCCGCACATTACCACGGTTTTAGTAAACATGCCCCTAAATGAAAATGACCCATCATCATATCGCCCGATTGCCAGTATTCCGTTCCTGACCAAAATCATTGAAAAAGTTGTTCAGCTACAACTCCAAGATTACATAGACACGTCTGCACCCCTTGATGACCACCAGTATGGATTCCGACCTTTCCACGGTGTAGAAACCCTCCTTCTTGCCCTACTTGATACCCTCATCAAGGGTCTAGATAACACAAAACAAGCATTCATTCTGGTATTCCTTGATATATCCGCTGCTTTTGACAGCGTAAACCACAACATACTCATATCAAGACTTAATCAGATAGGATTAAGGAAAACTACCCTAGATTGGTTTAAATCATACATATCCGACCGCTCACAATTTGTACAAGTTAACCAGACCTCATCATCCCCTTTCCCCCAAGAACAAGGAATATCTCAGGGCTCTGCATTATCTGCATTGCTATTCAACCTTTACCTTCAACCAATTTGCACCATTTTCAAAAAATATAAGATGAATTACCATATATATGAGGATGACATTATGTTGTACTCCGCAATCAACATACAAGATCCCAACTTTGACAAAATAGCATCCTGCCTCACAGAAGTTGAAAAATGGCTGTGTTCAATCAATCTGAAAATTAATTTAAAAAAAACGGAGGTATTAATCACATCAAGAAGCGCAAATTACACTCTACCAACTGATATCAAAATTCTGAACTTCACCCTACCTGTCAAGGATGAGATTAAATATTTAGGAGTCACCCTTGACAAGACCCTTAGTTTCACTAACCACATTAAGAAAATAACCAAAACAATTTATTTCAAGCTTCACTCCATTCAACAATTGAGGCCTCTTTTAGAAAATGATGACTTTAGAACCATCACACAAGCATTAATAACCCCCCACTTTGACTTTTGCAACGGAATATTACTAGGAGTAGCTAAAAAGAGCATAAAAATCCTACAAATGGCCCAAAATGTTACTGCGAGAATAATCTCCAAAGCCAAACTATCTGACCACATTACCCCGATACTCTATTCTCTACATTGCTTGCCTATATCCAGTAGAATTCAATATAAAATCTTATTGACCACCTTTAAATTAATTAATCAGATTGCCCCTTCATACCTATCCACACTGATTCATAGTCCTGCAGAAAATAGATTAAGACGAAGAAAGAACCTTAACACCATCCTAGTACCCGACTCTATACGAAAAACAAAACAAATGACAAGTACCAGTGCCTTCTCATTCGTAGCACCTTCATTATGGAATAACCTTCCAGATCAATTAAGGGAAACAAAAGACTTACAAAAATTCCGAAAAGACTTAAAAACATACCTATTCTCACAATACTACTCTATCATAGATAATGACCTGGATAAAACCTCCTATCCACCGTAAACTCACCAATGAAAATACCAGTTCCAATACTCTCTCTACAACTCCCATAGCTGAACTCAAGATGAACACCAATATGTATATATGTAAAAACTATGTAATAACTTGTAAATAGTTTAAAAACACTGTTGTACTACCTGCATATAGTATAACTAAAGTTCAATGTACCTGTTTATATATCACCACAAATGTTCTATGTAATGCAATGTTGTTTTGATGTAAACCGCCACTGATCTTCGGAATTGGCGGTATATAAAAGATTTGCAAATAAATAAATAAAATACATGCAACATCTTCAAAACGAGAGCCAATACAATTTTTTTAATGTTATATTCGTGTTCAGCTCACCAAGATACTACAGATTAGGGCCTTTTAAAATCAGTAACAATTTCAGTGTTGACCAGTGTATTCTGTGCCATTGGCTAGCACGATTACAGCAGCTACAGTGATCCTTGTTGACTTGGTGGTCACTGAGTTCTCAGAAATTTGAGCACAGACTTCCGCTCCTATTGATGGTGAAGTCCAGCCTGCAGTGGTGGTAGCAGCCCTGTTATCTGAGGAAGGGTATGCGGCTGAATGATTTCTCTTAGATCCTCCTGACAACGGATTCCAGTCTCTCGGGCTGGGGATCCTTTTGCCAAGAACATATGCCCAGGGTCGTTGTAACCTCAGGGAAGTGGTGTGGTCCATCAGCTGCTTATCAGGATGGCTCTTCTGTGTTTTCAGCCCCTGATCAAGACAGTGCCACAGTGGTAGATTATATCAATCAGCCAGGCAGCACGAGAAGTACAAGACTAGCTCTCCTGTTTACCTGGATGGAGAAGAACCTTCAAGCCTTATCAGCTCAGCACATTGCTGGGGTGGACAGTGTAGAAGTGGACTTGCGTTGCTGGCACTCTCTGAATCCTGGAAAGTGGGAGTTGAGTGAAGAGCCATTTCAGTTGATTCTATGCCACTGAAGTTGCCCTGAAATGGATCTGATGGCGACCCACTCCAATATCAAAGTTTGCAGCTTCTTCATTCACCACCCAGAGACCGGATCCAAGGGCATAATCATCCTGACCCAACCTTGGTCAAGTCAATACTTGCTGTACATGCTTCCTCTGTGGCCCTAGTGTGGTAGTGCTTCGGCGTATGAACCGCCACCCGGGCAGCATTGTTTTGGTGGCACCGGATTGGCCGAGGAGAGCATGATTCAGTGTCCTGAAATGGCTCCTCCTTTTCAGCTGCTTCTATCTTGGGGCCTGTTGCGGTAGGGACTAATCATCCTGGAGGTCCCGGTTCCTTTCTTTTGAGAAATGGTGCAGTACTTGGCAGTTGCCTCCTGAGGTGGTCAAAGTACCATCTCTGTTGGCCTATTTACAGAATGGCCCCGAGAAAGGCCTCCCTTAGCTCCCTGAAAGTTTTGGTGGAAGCTTTGGCCTGCTTCCAAGTTCAGGTGGTTGGTTAGGCTCTAACCGTGCTCCTGGACATCTCACGCCTTCTGCAGGGATTAGAAACATAGGCCATGTGGTCTTTTTCTGTCATCATATTTCTGTCTAGTCTGTCCTTCCATTCGGCATCTGTGTCCTCCCTTCTGGTCTGTGAGTCCTTCCTGTGATCTGTGTCTGGTGCTCAGTGTCCTGGTGGTGCCCTTTTGAGCCAATGAAACGTGCTACTTTAAAGGATTTGATGCTTCAGACGATCTTCTTGGTCATGATTTCTTCTGCAAGATGAATTTCCCCACTGCAGGCTCTATCTTGCTAAGATCCTTAGCTGTCTTTTTCAAAGGAGGCTGTTTCCCTTTGGCGTGTGCCTAACTTGTTGCTTAAAGTGCTGTCTCCCTTTCACATGAATCAGGTGGTCTGTATGCCCTCCAACTTGAAGGAGCAGTGTCGGGGGAAGAATAAGGATCTTCACCTTAGGGATTTCCAGATGGTGCTTCCCTGGTACTTGGAGGTTATGAATTCTTTTCATAAGTCCAATCCATCTTTTTGTGCTCCTTTGCTGGCCCATGCAGGGGTGATGCGGCAGCTATTTCATTTTTGTGGTTCTGGATTAAGAAGGCCATGGCCTTGGGATATCTGTTGTGGAACCGGACAGTTCTAGAGGGTTTGTGTACCCATTCTTCCTGAGCACAAGCATCCTTGTGGGTGAAGAAGACTTTGGTAGCCCCTGCAGACATTCATTGGGTGGCAGCGTGGGCATCACTTTCCACTTTTGTCAAATATTACCACTTGGATGTTCACGTGCGGGCGGACACAACCTTTGGCTCAAGGGTTTAGTGAGCTGTTGTGTCTTCTTACTGCCAAGTGGAGCCTGCGTACATACAACTTGTCTGGACTGGTCTAGCAGGATGATATGGAAGGTAACATTTTTACTCACCAGTTAATGTTCTTTTCTTGAGTCCTGCTAAACAAATCATGAGCCTGCTTATGAAACTGTATTTGCTCTATTATTCTGCTGTGGTACCGTTGGGTCCACTATGATTTTTAAACTTGGATTTGCAGGTTCATCTTCTACTGACAGTTTTCTGTTTATCTTTTCCTGTACATGGCTCTCTATGTGGATTGCTAATTGTTGCCCACGATTGAGATTGTCTGAGGCTTGCTATATTTCTTCCCTATGCTTTGGGATAAATACTGAAGAGACCTTTGGTGGCTGAGGCGAATAGAGGCATAGGAGTGATGCCATTGAAACTTGGGCTTATCATTGGTTTTTTGTCTCCACAATCTGCTGGTAGGGGAACATAAAGCACTTGTCTGGTCTAGCAGGACTCAAGGAAAGGACATCAACTGGTAAGGTGACATTTTACTTATGTGCTCACTTTCCCTTATAAAACTGGCATATTTTCTAAGCGTCTACCTCCTTTCATCCACACCGTACTATCATTTATACTTTCCTTAAACGTTCCATTTAATTTTGCTACAGGATGAATTTTGGTACTATCAGGTACACCAGGAAATTACAATTGACTTCCCCCCCTGCACTAAATTAAGATTGAGAAAATGTAGCAAGTGAGAATTTACTTTGTCCCTTTTAATTGGACTTGAAAGGATATCCCTGTTTTTATAATGGGCCTTAAAAAATCTTAGGAGCCAGTGACTGGGACCCACTCAATCACTTCCTCCCCACCATTGTCTCCATTCTCAACTAACATTCCATTCATTTGCAAACTCATACATATCTGAGGAGTGTGGAATAGTTGGAAGAGAGATGATACAATGTGTCTTGTTATGGTAGCAGGGCTGTATGAAACATTGTTTGATAGAAATATATAGATAGTAAGTGTCATATGTGTGAATGACTGTGGTACAGTGGTGGTTTGCCTTTCTGTGCATAGGATGAGGCAGTGGGTGCCTTTGTGTGCGTGGGGTATAGGGCTTCGATACATGTATATGTGTGCTGCAGAGCTGGGGAGCTTCCGTGTGTGGTACAAAGGTGGAGTGTGTGTGGTCTGGAGGTGAGGTGCCTATGGTATGCGTTTGTCGTACAGAGCTGCATGTATGTGTCTGTTGTGCAGAAGTGGAGTGCCTGTTTGTGTGCGTGCATGTTTAGGGGTGGTGCTTGTTGAGTTTATTGGGGGAGGGGCATGCACCTTTTGACACATATGGATTGTGTCCTTTTGTCCATATTCATTCATCTCTTTAACCTCCAACCCTTGCACTGTTCCCTCTCCCTTCGACTCTCCCTTTCTCCCTCACTCTAGCATTCCCACCTCTGCTCTACGTTCCCCCCATCCTCCTTCCCTTTTCTTTTGTATACTATTGCCAGGGCTGTACCAAGGGCTGTGCGACTGATGTGGCCGCACAGAGTGCCATTATGAAAAGGACTTCCAGAAAACTCTGAGTGAGTTACTGCACTTGGGTGGGGAGGCACTAGATTCATTAATCACACAGGGCACATTTCTAGCTTTCTACAGTCCTGACTATTGCCCCTTTTAACTTTTTACTGTCTCACTTCAACCCCCCTTATCTAATCTTTGTTTTCTATAGGTCGTTATCACGGCTGTCCTTTGCCTGCAGAAGATGGGATTCCTGGGGGTAGTCTGCTCCCTCCCAGCTGCGATCACGACTTTTTCCTCCTGTTGTGTCCATGGGGATCTGATCTTCTCATAGTTAGACTTGCAAACGTGAGAGTCCAAAGATAAATGAACTCTAGGGCCACACATAGGGTAACAAATACAATGTTATCTCTGAGCTGCATGAGAGTCCTACACCAACATTCCTGCTGCAGAGATGGTGCATCAATATCATGTTTTCAGTCACAAGGGACTAGTAGGTCCCCCAGGACTACTACAGATTCTGCCTACCCTTGCAATTGAAAACACAATATTGAAGCATCATCCTTGCCAGCAGGAATGGGTGGAAGAATGCTGCACTAGTTTGAGAGAATTTTGGACAAGTCTGGGAGTTGACAGGAGGCATCTACCTCTTCTGTGATAAAATGATAGGAGAATAAGACCAGCTGAAATCTAAACACCTCCCCGTGTCTCTGAGCATGTTTCCGGTTTGTTTTTCAGATGCAGGTGAGGTTTGAGGACATCTCTGTCTCTTTCTCCCAGGAGGAATGGAGGTATTTAGATGAAGGGCAGAAGGAGCTGTATAGGGAGGTAATGAAGGAGAACTATGAGATGCTGATCTCCCTAGGTAAGCACTAAATTATCTGCCTTTCTAGCAGACATGGGAATATGAGGTGGGTTTTTTGTACATCCTCTACTCCAGGAACTTGCAGGTATGATCAGGATCTGTCTCAAGATACAGGATGAGATCCAGGACTGAGGGGCAATAAGACCATCCTGTGTGTCCTACAAGCCCCTCTTCAAATCAGAGATGAGTCCTCTTCCATTTTCTGGAGCAGGACTGAAATATAGGAGCATACCAACATATAGGGTTACAACCTGACTTCAGTACTACATTGGAGCAAATTTGAGACCAGTGAAAAGTGTGGTGCTGTATTTCTCCAGGAACAAGCAGGAAGTCAGTCTTTACTTATGGGTGACATCGGCACCGAAGGAGCCTGCACGGAGCAATTCCCCAGCTTTCAAAGAAAGCCTTTGGGATTGCTGCCACGCATGTGTGTTCCTCTTCCTGCCCAAGGGTGCCATCTTTCTCAGTCTCCCTTTTTTCAGCGGAGCTCTCGTCCCTCGGAAAAAGTGTTTTTCGTTTCGTTTTCGGTCTCTGGCCCTCTCTTTTCCAGTAGTACCAGTCCTCTCCTCGAGTCTTCAACTTAGCAGGGGCCCTTTTTGCCCCAATGGCCACTGGTTTTAGAAAATGTGACAGATGCTCCAAAAATATGTCTCTCACAGATACCCATGACTGTCTCCGGAGTCTGGGGGCCGACCATAACCCGGAGCTCTGATCTGTTTGTAAGAAAATGTCCGCTAAGGCCCTGCTAAGTCGTAAGCAGAAGTCTGATGGCATTTTCCGTAAGGCAGCCCTGGAATCCCTGGTGGCATCATCGGCTGTCCCTCCGCTGCCAGGATCCCCCACAGTGGTCCTGCATTCAAGGTGGCACTCCAATCAGGGGTCCCTTGAGGTGGAGAGATACAAAAGGAAGAAGACCTCGAAGTTGCTGTCGGGGGCTCCAGACAAGCGCGAGCGTTCTTGTGCTTGGTTGCTCAGCCCTCCCACGCATTCCCGAGAGTCGTATAAGGAGCGGCCTCGGAATGTACCTCATACAGATATGGAGGCCTCCGGCGATGGTGCCCGGTCTCCTGAAGGTTGTCCCAGTGAAGACTCCCTCTCCTTTTCAATGCCAGACCCAGTAACCCCGGTGTCAGCGTTGCAGGGACCCACGCCTGTGTGGGAGTCCCCAATGGTGGCACTAGAGCACAGCGTTTCTGCATTCTTGGCTGCCCAGCAGGTGCTTATGCGCAGCCCACGCCTCGAGACTGAGGTTCCCCCGAGAGGGACACCTAAACTGGCCCTGGAAACCCCTGAGACCCATGGGCCTCGTGAGGGTACTCGGCACCAGTCTCACTCGCCGTCCCGTTCCTCGGGGGCGAGGTGCTCCAAGGCCAGGCCTCCGGTTCCAAGCAAGCCTTGGCCTCTGGACAGGTTGACCAGCCTGACTCAGACTCCTTTTCAGACCTCTTGGGCTGGGAGTTTGACAGGGATACCTTGCCGGAGAACCGCGTCCACAGGGACCTTCCTTTGGACCCATCCCCACCCTCCTTCCAGAGGCATTTACCTACCGAGGACATGTCTTTCTGATGTTCGTACGGGACATGGCTCAGGCCATCAAGCTGGCCACGCAGGCTGAGGAAGAACCGAGGGTGGAAGAACTCACAGTCCCAGTGCCTTCTATTCTGTCCTGGCTGCTGCTCCGCATGTGGGAGGCTCCTGCCTCGGTCCCCATTGTGAGCAAATGCCTCGACACCATATATAAGGTCCAGCACGGCCTGGGGTTCTGGAAGACCCAGCTTCCACACACCTCCATAGTAGTGGAATCGGCGATGTGGAAGCAAAATAACCTGAAGTCACATTCTTAGGTCCCGCCAGGTAGGGAGTCCAGAGCCCTCAATGCCCTTGGGTGCAAGGCCTATCAGGGGTCCATGCTGTCATGCTGCATTCAGGCCTACCAAATGTGCATAGGCATGTTCCTGTGCGACCTCGCCAAGGAGCTCGGCGGGTTTTCCGCAGGTCTTGGGGGTGAACACCTTCTCGGGTTCCAAACCCTCCTGAGGTCGGTCATGGACTCATCGAAGTACCTCTCCTGCGCCACGTACGAAGGTTTGAGTGCCTGAGTAGCAGCGGCCGGCATCGGGGCCTGGCACCAGGCATGGCTAGTCTTCAGACCTGGAGCAGTGGGTCCAGGAGAAGCTCTTGGATGTCCCCTGCCTGCCTAGCTGAACAATTGTTCGGCTAGCCCATGGAGGATAAGGCTGCCAAAATTGAAACAGAGTTCGTAACTCGAACCTGCCTCTCGTGTAAGACATCTTCTCTCCCACGGAAGATGCAGCAAACAAAGAAGCCGTTCTTCCTGAGAATGGGGCTCCCCTACCGGGGATATCCACCCTACCCGCCTACCCCCACACTGCCCACCAGCACGCAGTGTAAGGGGGGAACGCACGGCATCGCAAGCCTAAAGGGCCCAAAGCGCAGGCACCAGTGCCACCCCAGCCCTCTCAGGGGTTTTGACACTGAGGGCATAGCCTCTTACCCCCCAGCAGTACTTCCACCTGTGGGGGGACACCTGTCCCTCTTTGTCCCCCAATGGTCGTCGATCGCGTCGGACACCTGGGTCCTCAGGGTGGTCCGGGTCGGTTATTGTCCTTCACCTGGGCAGATGTCCTCCTCACTTCTCCCGAGTGGAGCCTTCTCAGCTTTCCTCGCACCAGGCTTGCTTGCAACAGGAGCTAACCAACCTCCTCGGCCAGAGGGTGGCCAAAAAGGTACTGCCGCACCTCCGAGATCGAGGGTTCTACTCTTGATACTTCTTTGTTCTGAAGAAGATGGGGGGAGGGGAGCTCCTACAGCCCATCCTCGATCTGAGAAACCTGAACAAGTTTCTTGTGCGGAAGAAGTTCTAAAAGCTATCACTTGGTGACCTGCTGCCCTTCCTCCAGCAGAGCGATTGGCTGTGCTCCTTAGACTTCAGGGATGCTTACGCCCACATTCTGATCCACCCTCATCAGTCAGTACCTGTACTTCAGGATGCAGGGAGAGCACTACCATACAGCGTGTTCCCCTTCAGGCTCGCATCTGCCCTGCAGGTCTTCATCAAATGCCTTTCCATGGCCGCCGCTTACCTCTGGTGGCAGGGCATACCCGTTTTCCCATACTTAGACGATTGGCTCATCATGGGGGCATCGACCGGGGAAGCCTGCCTTGAGGCATCGTGCACGATCCTCCTCATTGAGCACCTTGGCTTCCTGGTCAATTACTCCAAGTCCCACCTCGAACTGGTGCAGACCCTGGAGTTCATTGGCGCACTCCTCGACATGGAGCGGGCAACTGCCTTCCTGCCCTGTGACCATGCGGATCATCTCCGCTTCCTGGCAGCCAAGGTCCAAGGCAGGGCCCGGCTTCTGGCGCGAGCCATGTTGCACCTCCAGGGACACATGGCCTCCACCATCCATGTTGTTCCCCTTGCCCGCATGCACATGTGGACGGCTCAGTGGTGCCTCAGGACCCAATGGAGCCAGGCCTCCGGCCGCCTGTGCGGGTCTCCCGCAGTCCTTACACCTCCCTGGATTGCTGGCAGGATCCCCAAAGCCTTCTTGGAGGAATGCCTTTCCAGGCCCCACATTACGAGCTCATCCTGACGACGGATGCCTCCCTGCTGGGTTGGGAAGCCCACTGCGGCAACTTCTGCACCCAAGGACAATGGTCACCCAAAAAATCTCAGCAGCAGATCAATCTGCTCGAGCTTCGGGTGGTCCAGTGAGCCCTGAGGGTCTTTGAGTACCACCTGAGGGGAAAGTCAGTCCTCGTGCAGACCGACAACAGGGTAGATGTGTTCTAGATAAACAAGGAGGGGGGAACAGGTTCCCGTGGTCCTCCTTTGGCGTTCACAGGGGCATGACCCTCGGGGCGGTCTATCTCCTGGGCAGGAGAATGTCCTCATGGACAAACTAAGAAGAATCCTCCACCCAACCGAGTGGCGCCTGGATCCTGAGGTGGCCAGCCTCTTGTTCCATCGGTGGGGGACTCCACCTGTGAACCTGTTCGCCAGCCCAGTGAACGTGCAGCTCCCCCGCTTCTGCGGGCTGATTCCACATCCGATCAGGTTGGCCTCAGATGCGTTCCTCCTGAATTGGACCTCTGGGCTTCTCTACGCCTTCCCCCTCCACTCCTCTCATTGTGAGGACCCCACACAAGGTCCTTGGGAGCAAGCTTCAATGATTCTCGTGGCTCCCTCATGGCCTCGACAGCCTTGGTTCCCACTTCTGCTCTGGCTCTCGTCTAATCCTCCAGTCCTGCTAGGACACGCCCAAAGCCTGTTAATACAGGAGAAGGGGTGGGTGCTCCATCCAAACCTGGCCATGTTGTCCCTTACAGCCTGGTGGCTGAACGAGTCTCCTTAGCCCCACTGCACCTCCCGGAGGAGGTCGAAGAGGTCCTCCTCGCATCGAGGAAGGACTCAACAAGGCGAGCCTTTGCCTTTAAATGGCGGCGCTTCTAGACCTGGTGCTCCGAGTTCCAGATCAACTTATTCTCCTGTTCTCTCCAGTATGTTCTCCAGTACCTCTTCCACCTTTCGAAGGAGGGACTGAAGTCTAACTCGGTCAGGGTGCGCCTGAGTGCCATCTCGGCTAACCACCTCCCCATTGAGGGTAAACCCCTCTTGGCGCAGCCCCTGGTCTTCCACTTCATTCAGGGCTTCTTACTTTCCAAGCTTCCCATCCATCTTCCTCCGGCGGAGTGGGACCTGAATGTCATGCTCATGCAGCTCACGCGGCCGCCCTTCGAGCCGAAGGTGTCGTGCTCCCTTCGACACCTCTCATGGAAGGTGGTCTTCCTGGTGGCTCTAATCTCAGCTCGGCGAGTCAGCAAATTCGAGGCCCTCATGGCTGAGGCTCTCTACACCAGGTTCTATGGGAACAGTGTGGTCCTCCATATCCACCCCAACTTTCTATCGGAAGTTGTCTCGGACTTCCATCTCTGTCAGGAGATAGTATGGCCGACCGGACATCAGCAGTCTTACATACTCTCGACTGCAAGAGGACTCTCACCTTCTACTTGCACCCAGGTTCAGCGCAAGTCCGATTGGCTCTTTCTTGCCTATGATTCCAACCACCACAGGCAGGCAGTCACCAAGCGCACCCTCTCTATCTGGGTGGTGGAATGCATCGCCTTCGCCCAGGTGAAGGCGGGTGCCCCGCTGGATCGGTGCTTCACCGCATATGGTGTCTGGGCCAACGTGGCTTCGGTGGCTTTGCTGTGCTCAGTACCTCTAGCGGACTTCTGCCAGGCTGCGACCTGGTCTTCAGCGAACACGTTCACTTCGCATTACTGCCTGGAGAGTGAGTCCCACCGGGACAGCACCTTTGGCCAGGCTGTACTCCGTAATCTATTCAGGATATAAGCAACTCCTGCCCTCTGACCCTTCTTCGACGGCTACCAAGAGCTTCACCCCAGGGATCTGAAGACTCGAGCTCCTTCGGGCGTCTGCTTCTGTTCATGGCCTCGCAGAGGTGTTTTTCCTGCTTGTTCCTGGAGAAAGCATAGTTACTCACCTTTAACAGGTGTTCTCCGGGGACAGTCCTCACTACCCTCCCGCCTCCCCTGCAGAGAATTTTTTATCTTTCCTTTGCCAACTGCTTGGTAGGGCTCTAGCTAGGGGACCTGACTGGGTGGAAAGAGGAGCACGCATGCGTGGCAACAATCCCAAAGGCTTTCTTTGAAAGCTGGGGAATTGCTCCGCACGGGCTTTGTCGGTGCTGATGCCACACATAAGTGAGGACTGATTCCTGCTGTTCCTGGAGAACACCTTTTACAGGTGATGCTTTATTGACCTCTCCTCAGGGTAGGTCATTGTAGGCTGCTCCTAAAGATGCAGAACTGTCTCCAGGATCAGTCTATGATAACAGAAATAGAAGAAATCATCACCAGCTGTTAGAGGATGGAGCACCATATCAGGATCCCTGAAAACGGTGTTCCCAAAGAATCAGTCCTGGCTCCTACTCTTTTCAATCTTTATACCGCTGATCCTGCACAAATCTTGGGAATGAGCCTTTGACATGTCAATGCCTCAACCATTCTCCATCCTGGCAGCCACAGGGCGGATTTCTCATACTCTCCATACAGAAGCATAAGGCCAAGCACTCTGGTCTCCCTTGATACCATGAGAAGAGACACCAAAAAACAACTGTTCTCATGGAATTTGTTGGGCTGAACCAGGTTATTCCTCTTTCATTTCCCCATCCACGATCTTCCCTCTCACCTCTCCATTTGTAAAAAAACAAAAATAAATTACGGAAACACAAAGGAAGGTTGTAAAACTACATTATTTTTATCATGTAGAATAAATGTTCTCTCTGAAATATATATATGGGACCCGATTTTGAGTTGGGAAGGCTATGTGCCGCCACGGCACATAGCCTGCCTGCCAACCCCCTTAACCCGGATTTTCACTTCTGCGGCGGTGGAAGTGAAAATCCAGGTTAGTCTGACCCAGCAGCCACAGAGGCTAAACCGGTAGCAGCGATTTTTGTTGCTACCTGCATAGCCTCTGCGCCTTAAGAATAGGCAAGGAAAAACCTCACCTATTTTTAAGGCATAGAGGGCTACGCAGGTAGCATCAAAAATTGCTGCTACCCATGTAGCCTTTCCTCCACCCCGCTCTGCCGTAGAATGCCCCTAACACGCCCCAATGCCATCCACATAGCATCCGGTCATGCTAGGGATTTGTCCGGGATTTTCAAAGGGCAGTACCCGTGTAGGTGCCCTTCAAAAATCCCGGATAAGGCCTTTACATGGGTAACTAGGGAAGTTACCCATGTAAAGACCTTTGAAAATCGAGCCCTTGATTCCAGTTTATGCAAATAGGGCACATAACTGGTACAGAAATTCAGAAACTAGCACAGAATCTAACCCTCCAAGTTGTGGCAGGAAACTGGGGCTGTGCTTAAGGCTCTGCATATCTATGTTACCATCAATGGCAGCTCCGTCTTCATACTCAGAAAAGCAACTCTTCAATCTTCCACTTCAACAACAGGGAAGTAAAATTCTCCCTATGAGACTCAATGGATTCCTCTGCCAGTTTCCAGCAGCCCAAAATTTGGGGATAAAATTAGAACTCACATTCTGTCATTGCATTGATATTGTGGCTGGCAAGGTGGCAAGATAAACTTGAGACCGTGCAGACATCATGAACTGACTTTACTAATTGATGGTACTTCACCCTGGTCCTTATATATGTTCCAGCTGAGTACTAGGTGTTTTCTTGGGGCTGGAGCACATACATATGAATTCTGTCCTTCAAATGATAAAAGGCTGCCTATGTTCAACATTAGTTCATGGACTGCACATTTTGCCAAATCATCTACCTTATCTAAGACAGTTGTTGCAACTAGGGTGGCAGCATTTAAAGAGGCTAAAAATCCAACAGACCCTTTCCATGACCAGATACCTGAAACAATGTCAACCAAAGCCTTAAGAACCACAAACCTTTCTTCAGAGTGGATCGAGCTTTCATTCAATCATAAAATTGCCAAGGCCAGAGTTAATGAACTATGAATGAAAAGAAAGTATAACACTGTGGTAGGTTAAGGCAATTGCTGCCCATCTCCTTTAACCTTCTAGGCTGCAGCAGACCATTTATTTGGATCTTTATGTACAGCTAGAGTCTTTGTACATTAGTTCTGTCCTTCAGAGCTTTAAGAGCATTAATAATGTTTTATTATTTTGTGTTATGTTTTAAGCATTCTATAATATGGATTTGTATGTTAGTTTATTTAGCAGGTTTTTTATTCCACTTTTATCATTTTAGTCAAAGCAGTTACAGGGACATTGATAATTTTGGATTCTCCAGAAGCGAGCAGGAAGTCGGTCCTCACCTATCAGTACTGCCAGCCAGAAAAACCCTCACAGTGCAGTAATCATCAGGTGCCCCATAAGGCGCCCTATAAGGCACCTTAAGGTTACAGCTCTGTGAGGGTTTTTTTGCTGGCAGTACTGATTTAAATTAAAAAAATGACACTGCCCCAATAAATATCCCCACTGTGGGATCAACCTACAACCTCTGGCTCCATAGGCAGTGAAGTAACCAGTGAGCTACAGCTCTATAGCTACAAACAGGCCCATGGCTGGCTGCAAAGGGACTGCAGGTCACCGCACAGACTGTCTGCTGTGGTTACCAGGATAGGGTTAATCCACTCGTACCCATGCTGCACTGCACATGACGATTACAGCACTGTGAGGGTGTTTTTGCTGGCAGCACTGATTTTAAGTACAGAGGGACATTCCTCCTGCAGCACTGGTTTCAGGTACAAAGGAGAGGTCCTCCTGCAGCACTGGTTTACAGTAAAAAAAATGTCCTCATGCAGCACTGCTTTATAGTAAAAGGGAATGTGTCAGACAGCCTTACTCATTGACCCACTGGGGAATTGAACTCATGACCCCTGGTTCAGCGGTCATTGTATTAACCATTGTGCTACACCTCTCTTGCTGTGTTTGTAGGTCAGCGCGCCTACTTAAGGCTAACGCATGTTGACATGCCCTACTCCCTTTATCGCACAGTCAGATTTCCTTGTGGGCTGGGTTACCAGAAATGCTACGTTAAGACCGACACGCCCACTCCTTATATGGCATCCTGCACACTAACGCCGGCTGCACGTTAAGACTGCTTAGTAAACATGCCCCTAAGAAAATCTACTCAATAAAAAGGCTTAAAATTACAAGCTGTAAATCATCAAGAAAATATACTTGATAACGCTACTAAAAGGTCAACATCTCATAAAACATGTTTAAAAGCGTCTTTTTTTTATATAAAAGGGGGGGGGGGGTTATAGAACCACATATGGTATAAAGGTAATAATACCAAAAAGTAAATTTTGGTTACAACCGATCAAATGTGAAATGAATATTCTTTCTTACAAAGAAGACAATATAACCACACAAAGCCAAAGATAATCGGAAAATGTTAAAGATGAGATATACTTTTAAAAATGCCGTCTTGTCTAAGGTAACCACTCATGGTTAAGATGTAATCCGTGCATAGAAAGTCACTCAAACTGACGGTTCAATGTATAAGGAATCTTGCTGATCAAGGAAAAATCTACATGCTGAGACATAAACTATCAAGGATTAGAAATTACTAATTACCTTCTTGGTTGTAGTAAGCCTTAGAAAACAATCAACTTATCATGCGATGAAAAACGCCAGCTCATGCGCTTTTGGAAGGCAGGAAAAGAGGCGGAGTTAAAAGATTGATATGAAACGGGGCGGAGTTAAAAGATTGACATAAAACAAAGTTGGTGAACACTAAAACAAAGGCTACATACAAGTAATGAATATATGGAAGCAGTACTCGATCGAAAAACTAAAACAGGTATTTAAAATCAAATCAATGAGAAAATATAAAAAGAAGAATCGATTACCTATATAAAATTACTAAAAACTACCTATAACTCATGTTTGAACTATTAAATAAAAGCACCTATCATACCCGATAACAATCTGTACTGTACATATATCAAAAGGAACATTATTGATAGTATAAAAAGACCTTTCTGTATTGTGACCGACATGTATAAAAAAGGGGGTTAAAGCCCTAAAAGACCAATGTCTTATAGAACATCTTTAAAAGCGTCTTTTTCGGAGCCGTGGGTTCTAAAACCACATAAAATAGTAGTGCAAAAAAATGAAGATTAGTTCCAACTGATCGAATGTATAATAAATGTGAGGGAGGCGTGGCCTAGTGGTTGGGGCAAGGTACTACAGGCCAGAAGGTCAGCAGTTCAAATCCCACTAGAGGACAGCAACCTTGGGCCAGAAGGACTGGGGTCTCTAGTCCTGCAGGTGCTCCTTGTGGTCTTGGGCAAGCCACTTAACCCTCCATTGCCCATGTTCCCTGTAAGTATAACAGGCATGTTTACTAAAATCCGCAAAATACCGCTCCGCAAAATAGTGCGCGGTAACGCGGCACTGAAACGCGCAGAAACGCGTTTAAACGCCCCGCACACGTGCGTGTCATCCCCGCACAGGTACGCGGCTCACTAAAGGGCCCCGTACAAGTGCGTGCCCGCAAATGTACGATAGAGGCGTAGAACGGCGAAAGGAGGGCGGAGGAAGGCTCCGGAGGGGCGGAGGGACAGGGTCAATGGGTGGAGAGTGGGAGGGGAGAGGCTCCCCGCACAGTATCGTGGCCGAATTTGCATGTTAAAACTACCGCGAGTGAAACACTCGCGGTAGAAAGCATTTAAAGGGAAGAGAAACCATTTCAGTCAGCAATGTACAGGAAAACCGGGGAAACCAGCAAAACGTGAGCAGTGTGATACATGTGCACAGCACAAAAGTGCAAATAGAAATAGAAAATGACCACAACAGAACTATTAAAAACAGTAATTCAGCTGGGGAACAGTTATAGTGATGTGCAAATACAGAAAACACACCCAGCAAATCTCCTGAAAAAAGAAATGAACCTTGGAAGGGTTTACGGAGCGGAGTCTCTTCCAAAAAACATTTCCTTTGTTTGCAGCTTTCCTGGGAGTGTTTGGTATGGTTGCCCATTAATATCACTGTTGCCCAGCGCGGTGATATCTTGTCCCCCATTTCCCGTGGTCCTTTCCGGGGTTTATGTGCCCGTTTGTCACCAGACAGGGTGCATATGGCCACAGTAAAATTGCATAGAGCACGGTTTGTGACTCCATCCTGCTAAGGTTACTACCTCCAGGGGCTGCACTGTCTCTGTGGTCATAGTGTGGTGCAGCGGACAGAGTCAGTACCTCTAGGACCAGAGGGTCAGAGGTTCAAAGCCCAGTTTGGGCACTTGCCGGCCCAGTCCCTATATTTTACCCACCACTAAACACAGATAACGCAGACACCCCTGTATTGCAGGGATCATAAGTATGGGAGAGCACCCATATTTTACCCAACAACACACACACACCACAACAATGGGCATTACCTACAGCCAAGTCCCCCAAATGCAGTCCCGTACTGCCACATTGCAATCAGGTCATCATTTTTTTTTGAGAGAAGCTCATGCCAGCATGTTGGCGGACGAGGACATGTGGTGCAGGGGGCAGTGGCTGCTAGCCACAGAAGACAGAGGCACAGTCATGTGAAGGCTGGCGCAGTGCACTGCAACACAGGCCCTACCGGTTCCACAGTCATGGACATTCCAGGGAAAACACCCAATCTGTGGATACACGGTGGTGCAGTGCACACAGACACTGTATACAAGAGCAGAGGGTCACAGGTTCAAAGCCCAACTGGGGCAACTGCTTATCCTTTTTCCCCAATTAAACAGTGATAGTAAGGGCACACCTTTCCTGGCGAGGACATATGCAATGGCAGTACGTCTATCTTTTTCCCACTGTGCACATACACCATGAACAGGGCCAGTACCCAGAGCAGAATCACACAATGCAGACCTGGTGGGGCACACACAAGTCAATTTCCATGATGGCACTCATACAAATGCCTGTGCTGTATATCTATGCATCACACCCATGGTATGTAGATGTAGCTCATGCATATCCATGAGGGACAGCATGAAAACCATAACAGTGTGATGCAAACCTGGACTGGAGTTGGGAATCTGTGCCGTAAGGCAGCAGCCATCAAGGCCAGACACACCCACACCCACACCCACAGGCCTCATTGGACAATGTCTCCTGGAGAGGCAGACCATTGAACCCTGCATGCATCTCCCAAAACTAGCAATTGCATAACCTACCAATGTCACCCTACACCTGAGCTATACGATACACAGCTCTGAGATGTTTGCTACTTCTGCACATACTTCAAGTTCACCCCATCCGAAAAATCTGATAGGTGTTTGCAGTGCGTGCCCCAGGCCTGGCCTCTGACGCTGTTTACCACCCTGTGGAGTGGCCACCAGATTGTACTGCCTACCATATCCATGCCTTGCCATGCTCAGGAGCGATCTTGGTGGGCAAGGCTGATTACCTTCTCAATAGTAGCACCATGATGGCATAGGTGTGGAAGTGTATGTTTGTCCATACAGTGTGTTTTGGTTGCAAGCCCCTTCCACAGCACACACTGCCAATGTGCATAATGAGGTGCACGGTACCATGGGTAGAGCCAGGAAAGGGTGGCCTGGGCAGGATGCATCTGCACCGGGCATAGGGCACTGGCAGGGACACTGTAGTGTCCGGATGAGTCTCTCCATGTCCATATGCTGCTACATGCTTTGCAGATGTATCTCATGCATATTCCTGAGGCACAGTTGCAAAACAGGATCAGGGTGTGGGCCCTCACGACTGGAGTTGTGGACCTCAGGCTGAGAGTATCAGCCAACAGGAGCATAAATGTGCTGAGACACAGGCTCCATTACCCAAACACTAATGGACAGTCATGATCTCGTCCGTTCTGTACAGCTCATATAACTTGTATGTGCACAACGTAGCACTGTTACCATAAACCATGAAAACCAGTAAACCTATATCAACATGTAGATGTGAAAGCTTACATAGATCAATGCCAACGTCAAGCACAATATGGTTAGTGAGAATTATAACACCAATATGTCAGAATTGTCAGAAGTGTTTCTCAGGTCAGGTGCATGACAATGACCACCACCCTGTGGTGTAACACCAACAGTATTCTATACCATTGCCATGCCTGCACTGGGTCCAGTACTGCTCAGATGTCCGAGAATGCAAAAGCAAGCTATATTGGCACATTGATGGCATAGGTGTGTGAATGTGTGGATGTCCATGCAGTGTGTGAGTTTGTAAACATCTTACTCAGGCCACAATGTTTGCTCTGTGTCCAGTGTTAGCTTGTCAATGTGCATAATGAGGAGCAAGGCATTGTGGGCATACCTCAGACAGGCTGCCTTTGCCAGGATGCATGAGGATAGATCATTAGTCAATGTATTGGACATTGCAGTGTGTACCATCAGCCACATGGACATGGTAGTCCCTGCATGTCTTGCTTGAAGTTCTGTTTTACCCTAACTGATCAGTTAGCATGACTTGTCTAGGTCAGCCATAGTGTAAGCAAAATCTCCTGCAAGTGATATGTATGGGTTTCCTTTTGGGCCCCAATCACTAGCTTCGCTGGTTGGTGGGTGTGCAGACACCCCAGTGTGGGGTCTAAACCTATTCACCAGTAATATGCACTATGGGTGAGCTGGCAGTTTGCTGCCACCTAGTATTTACAACGCTGGCACACCTAGAAGGGTGCAGTGTTGGTGCTGTTGAGGCTGGCCAATGTGCGCGTTGGTGGTCTGCTGAGCATTTACAGGCCTACCCTCTGGTCTGGATGTGCAGATAAATGCATGGACACTGTTAGCTGGTGTCACCCCATCAGCTGCAGCCAGTTGTAAGTTTTTATCAAGCAACACCATTGTAGTGAAGGTGGATGTGTTGCTGGGTGATCACGAGTTGTTCTGCTCAGTTTTGATGTTGTTCTAACATAATCTGTCTAGGTATTTCAAGCACCTTCTCCCCCCCCCATAGTAAAGTAACCTAATTAATGTGTTGCTGTTTAACACACAGAATATGTCCAAACTGTTCTCATAATATTATAAAATGTATCATCCTCATACACAAATAAGAGATGAACAAAAGTGTAGCTAGCAATGGATGTAACAGACCTACCCATCAGACATACTGACTGATGTGTACACACAACATACCCTAGTTTAGGTTATCCTGTTGCCTTGGACATGGTGTTTTGTAACCCCTCCAACTCTCAGGGTGAGACCAGGACCTGCACAATGTTATGTTCATGATCAACTCTGTGTCATTGATCTACTTGCTTATTATAAATTATTAGCATGAGTGGGTTCATTGACCTCATAACACATCTGAATGTTATGTCAGGACTGCTGTTTGGCATGTGCAGTGCATCATGGGTATTTGTGTTTTGAGCATATCATTAGGAGAAAGGGAAAAAGGTCATGTGGTGGCGCTCAGTCCTACTATATGCAGCCAGGGGTGTGTTACTATCTAGGGCAGTGTTTCCCAACCCAGTCCTACGGGGCACACCGGCCAGTCAGGTTTTCGGGATATCCCTAATGACTATGCATGAGATATATATGCATTAGAGATATCCTGCCAACCTGACTGGTTTGTGGCCCTCCAGGGCTGGATTTGGAGACCCCTGCCTTACACCTCTGTCATTTAAGATTGTGAGTGGGCAAGGTGCAGATGTCCTAGACATCGAAAGGGTATATAGAATGTGACACATTCCTCCTCGATTCTCACCACCACCAAAAAGTTGTCTAATAGACAATATTTTGGTGGTGGTGAGAATCGAGGAGGAATGTGTCACATTCTATATACCCTTTCGATGTCTAGGACATCTGCACCTTGCCCACTCACAATCTTAAATGACAGAGGTGTAAGGCAGGGGTCTCCAAATCCAGCCCTGGAGGGCCACAAACCAGTCAGGTTGGCAGGATATCTCTAATGCATATATATCTCATGCATAGTCATTAGGGATATCCTGAAAACCTGACTGGCCGGTGTGCCCCGTAGGACTGGGTTGGGAAACACTGATCTAGGGCATTGTTTCTCAACCCAGTCCTCTTGGAACGCCAGGCCAGTCAGGTTTTCAGGATATCCCTTATGAATTGGCCTGAGATATATATGCATTAGAGATAGTTTGACAAGGTGACTGGATTGTGGCCCTCCAGGTCTGGATTTGGAGAGGGCGGCCTTACACCTCTGTCATATTAGATAGTCATTGTCCAAGGTACACATGTCCCAGGCGTTGAAAGGGGAGATGGAATGTGTCACATTCACCCTTGATTCTGCACAACACCAAAGATCAGGCAAAATTATAACATTTTGGTGGTGTTTAGAAATAAGGAGGAATGTGAAAGGTTGCAGATATCCTTTTGATGATAGCCCATGTGATGGTCCTTCTTAACCTGTGTGTATCTGAAGACTATATTAGAAGGTGTAAGCACACCAAAACATATTTGCATGGTGACTGCTAGCCCACATTGATGTTTTCTTAGCCCACATTGCTAATTTATATGCGGTATTGCAAGTCATTCTACTGTGACAGACATGGCACATCACATCATACAAAAGGCTAAGAACCCTTGTGTAGTTGTCCGTAGGTTCAAGTCCAAAATTTGTATAAACCATGAAAATGTGAAATGTTGTTTTTGACTTTTCAAAAAAATACACATAGCAGTGTATAATGTGTTTTGCGCATGTGTGCCATTTTTTGCGACAAATCGCGCATTTGCGTGGCGCATTTGCACGTGCACTAACGGAAACATGCGCCAGCTGCGTAGGCCACATGCATGTACTGCGTTCGTCACGCACATGCATGCCATACATATCTGACCTGCGCCACATGAGTGGCGCAGTTGCACGTAATTCTTTGCGCAATTTGCAATGCGCATGCGCGAGAAGGCCGCTGCGTGCAATCAGGTGATAATATCTAAAAATGGCGCCCAGAGCAAGGAAGCCCTCCTTCACCCTCCGTGAGCTCAGGCACCTGTCTCGCCTCATCGCACCACGCCAGAATAAACTATTCCCTGGCACCACCGGGCACAGGGACAGCTCCAAGGTCCTCAGGGCATGGCAACGTCTACAAAGACGTTTTAATAGAGAAGCTGACTACCCAAGGGAGGTAAGTGTATAGGGCCAGGGCTTATGAATCATATATGTAGCCTGTGGTCATTGCAAATGTACATGCTGTGTTGTGTTAATATGTTAGAAAAATGTGGTTAAGATGAAAAGACATACCATTATGTATGTGTATCACTTATGACTGTGTTGTCATGCTCCTAGTTGTTGATGTAAATGGTCATAGAGGTAAAGATGCTAACCTTATGGCATGTGAGCTGCTGCAGTGGCTGTGCCTCAACATACTGTAATTACGTAATAACTTACATCAGCAGCTGTAAATATATCCAACAACATATGGATATGGTGTCATTTGTACCTTCAACAATACACCTTGGGACCAGCACAATTATATGTGAAACATTACATTAATAGTATGTGCCTCCCTCAGGTGATATGGGATGTATTGGTCATAAATTGGAAAAAACATGCCTATCTGCATGGCTGCTCAGAGCCCATCACAGTGGGCTTGCTATCATCCCTGTGATAGTGATCTGTGTGTGCTGTCAGACCTTTAAAAGTTCATCACAATGTCCAGGGGTCCAGACAGATCCACCCAGTAGGCTAGCAATCACCCTGGTGTAATGCTTGTGTGTGCCCACCCACTGTCACACATCCACACTATCACCGGGAGGACAGAGAGCCCATCACAGTGGGCTTGCTATCATCCCTGTGATAGTGATCTGTGTGTGCTGTCAGACCTTTAAATGTTCATCACAATGTCCAGGGGTCCAGACAGATCCACCCAGTAGGCTAGCAATCACCCTGGTGTAATGCTTGTGTGTGCCCACCCACTGTCACACATCCACACTATCACCGGGAGGACAGAGAGCCCATCACAGTGGGCTTGCTATCATCCCTGTGATAGTGATCTGTGTGTGCTGTCAGACCTTTAAATGTTCATCACAATGTCCAGGGGTCCAGACAGATCCACCCAGTAGGCTAGCAATCACCCTGGGGTAATGGTTAGGTGTGCCCACCCACTGTCACACATCCACACTATCACCGGGAGGACAGAGAGCCCATCACAGTGGGCTTGCTATCATCCCTGTGATAGAGATCTGTGTGTGCTGTCAGACCTTTAAAAGTTCATCACAATGTCCAGGGGTCCAGACAGATCCACCCAGTAGGCTAGCAATCACCCTGGTGTAATGCTTGTGTGTG
Organism: Ichthyophis bannanicus; assembly: GCA_033557465.1. NCBI lineage: Eukaryota > Metazoa > Chordata > Amphibia > Gymnophiona > Ichthyophiidae > Ichthyophis > Ichthyophis bannanicus. The sequence continues at coordinate 129,837,562 of CM066031.1, forward strand.
CCCACCCACTGTCACACATCCACACTATCACCGGGAGGACAGAGAGCCCATCACAGTGGGCTTGCTATCATCCCTGTGATAGAGATCTGTGTGTGCTGTCAGACCTTTAAAAGTTCATCACAATGTCCAGGGGTCCAGACAGATCCACCCAGTAGGCTAGCAATCACACTGGTGTAATGCTTGTGTGTGCCCACCCACTGTCCCACATCCACACTATCACCGGGAGGACAGAGAGCCCATCACAGTGGGCTTGCTATCATCCCTGTGATAGTGATCTGTGTGTGCTGTCAGACCTTTAAATGTTCATCACAATGTCCAGGGGTCCAGACAGATCCACCCAGTAGGCTAGCAATCACCCTGGTGTAATGCTTGTGTGTGCCCACCCACTGTCACACATCCACACTATCACCGGGAGGACAGAGAGCCCATCACAGTGGGCTTGCTATCATCCCTGTGATAGTGATCTGTGTGTGCTGTCAGACCTTTAAATGTTCATCACAATGTCCAGGGGTCCAGACAGATCCACCCAGTAGGCTAGCAATCACCCTGGGGTAATGGTTAGGTGTGCCCACCCACTGTCACACATCCACACTATCACCGGGAGGACAGAGAGCCCATCACAGTGGGCTTGCTATCATCCCTGTGATAGTGATCTGTGTGTACTGTCAGACCTTTAAATGTTCATCACAAAGTCCAGGGGTCCAGACAGATCCACCCAGTAGGCTAGCAATCACCCTGGGGTAATGCTTGTGTGTGCCCACCCACTGTCACACATCCACACTATCACCGGGAGGACAGAGAGCCCATCACAGTGGGCTTGCTATCATCCCTGTGATAGAGATCTGTGTGTGCTGTCAGACCTTTAAATGTTCATCACAAAGTCCAGGGGTCCAGACAGATCCACCCAGTAGGCTAGCAATCACCCTGGGGTAATGCTTGTGTGTGCCCACCCACTGTCACACATCCACACTATCACCGGGAGGACAGAGAGCCCATCACAGTGGGCTTGCTATCATCCCTGTGATAGAGATCTGTGTGTGCTGTCAGACCTTTAAATGTTCATCACAAAGTCCAGGGGTCCAGACAGATCCACCCAGTAGGCTAGCAATCACCCTGGGGTAATGCTTGTGTGTGCCCACCCACTGTCACACATCCACACTATCACCGGGAGGACAGAGAGCCCATCACAGTGGGCTTGCTATCATCCCTGTGATAGTGATCTGTGTGTGCTGTCAGACCTTTAAATGTTCATCACAAAGTCCAGGGGTCCAGACAGATCCACCCAGTAGGCTAGCAATCACCCTGGGGTAATGCTTGTGTGTGCCCACCCACTGTCACACATCCACACTATCACCGGGAGGAGAGAGAGCCCATCACAGTGGGCTTGCTATCATCCCTGTGATAGAGATCTGTGTGTGCTGTCAGACCTTTAAATGTTCATCACAAAGTCCAGGGGTCCAGACAGATCCACCCAGTAGGCTAGCAATCACCCTGGGGTAATGCTTGTGTGTGCCCACCCACTGTCACACATCCACACTATCACCGGGAGGAGAGAGAGCCCATCACAGTGGGCTTGCTATCATCCCTGTGATAGAGATCTGTGTGTGCTGTCAGACCTTTAAATGTTCATCACAAAGTCCAGGGGTCCAGACAGATCCACCCAGTAGGCTAGCAATCACCCTGGGGTACTGGTTAGGTGTGCCCACCCACTGTCACACATCCACACTATCACCGGGAGGACAGAGAGCCCATCACAGTGGGCTTGCTATCATCCCTGTGATAGTGATCTGTGTGTACTGTCAGACCTTTAAATGTTCATCACAAAGTCCAGGGGTCCAGACAGATCCACCCAGTAGGCTAGCAATCACCCTGGGGTAATGCTTGTGTGTGCCCACCCACTGTCACACATCCACACTATCACCGGGAGGAGAGAGAGCCCATCACAGTGGGCTTGCTATCATCCCTGTGATAGAGATCTGTGTGTGCTGTCAGACCTTTAAATGTTCATCACAAAGTCCAGGGGTCCAGACAGATCCACCCAGTAGGCTAGCAATCACCCTGGGGTACTGGTTAGGTGTGCCCACCCACTGTCACACATCCACACTATCACCGGGAGGACAGAGAGCCCATCACAGTGGGCTTGCTATCATCCCTGTGATAGTGATCTGTGTGTGCTGTCAGACCTTTAAAAGTTCATCACAATGTCCAGGGGTCCAGACAGATCCACCCAGTAGGCTAGCAATCACCCTGGTGTAATGCTTGTGTGTGCCCACCCACTGTCACACATCCACACTATCACCGGGAGGACAGAGAGCCCATCACAGTGGGCTTGCTATCATCCCTGTGATAGTGATCTGTGTGTACTGTCAGACCTTTAAATGTTCATCACAAAGTCCAGGGGTCCAGACAGATCCACCCAGTAGGCTAGCAATCACCCTGGGGTAATGCTTGTGTGTGCCCACCCACTGTCACACATCCACACTATCACCGGGAGGAGAGAGAGCCCATCACAGTGGGCTTGCTATCATCCCTGTGATAGAGATCTGTGTGTGCTGTCAGACCTTTAAATGTTCATCACAAAGTCCAGGGGTCCAGACAGATCCACCCAGTAGGCTAGCAATCACCCTGGTGTAATGCTTGTGTGTGCCCACCCACTGTCACACATCCACACTATCACCGGGAGGACAGAGAGCCCATCACAGTGGGCTTGCTATCATCCCTGTGATAGAGATCTGTGTGTGCTGTCAGACCTTTAAAAGTTCATCACAATGTCCAGGGGTCCAGACAGATCCACCCAGTAGGCTAGCAATCACCCTGGGGTACTGGTTAGGTGTGCCCACCCACTGTCACACATCCACACTATCACCGGGAGGACAGAGAGCCCATCACAGTGGGCTTGCTATCATCCCTGTGATAGTGATCTGTGTGTGCTGTCAGACCTTTAAATGTTCATCACAATGTCCAGGGGTCCAGACAGATCCACCCAGTAGGCTAGCAATCACCCGGGGGTACTGGTTAGGTGTGCCCACCCACTGTCACACATCCACACTATCACCGGGAGGACAGAGAGCCCATCACAGTGGGCTTGCTATCATCCCTGTGATAGTGATCTGTGTGTGCTGTCAGACCTTTAAAAGTTCATCACAATGTCCAGGGGTCCAGACAGATCCACCCAGTAGGCTAGCAATCACCCTGGGGTAATGCTTGTGTGTGCCCACCCACTGTCCCACATCCACACTATCACCGGGAGGAGAGAGAGCCCATCACAGTGGGCTTGCTATCATCCCTGTGATAGTGATCTGTGTGTGCTGTCAGACCTTTAAATGTTCATCACAATGTCCAGGGGTCCAGACAGATCCACCCAGTAGGCTAGCAATCACCCTGGGGTAATGCGTGTGTGTGCATATGCATAGTTATAACCTACACCCGATCCACTGTAGTCGAGGAGTGCCATCGCAGTGGCCCATCTGGCACCATGGGGATATGGTTGTGTGTCAACTAACAGTTTGCTTTTTGCCCCCAATTCCCTGGTGTCGAGGAGGCCCATTGCAGTGGCCCAGTTGGCACCATGGGGATATGCTTGTGTGTCAATTAACAGTTTGCATTTTGAACCCTATCCCCTGGAGTCGAGGACGGGCATTGCATTGGCCCATCTGGCACCATAGGGATATGGGTTTTTTCTAACTAACGTTTTGCTGTTTCCTGCCTATCACCATGAGTCAAGGAGGGCCATCCCAATGGCCCATCTGGCACCATGGGTATATGTTTGTGTTTTACCTAAAGTTTTGCTGTTACCTGCCTATCACCATGAGTCAAGGAGGGCCATCCCAATGGCCCATCTGGCACCATGGGGATATGTTTTTTTTTTAACCAAAGTTTTGCTGTGTCCTGCCTATCACCATGTGTCAAGGAGGGCCATCCCAATGGCCCATCTGGCACCATGGGGATATGTTTGTGTGTTACCTAAAGTTTGGCTGTGTCCTGCCTATCACCATGAGTCAAGGAGGGCCATCCCAATGGCCCATCTGGCACCATGGGGATATGTTTTTTTGTTACCTAAAGTTTGGCTGTGTCCTGCCTATCACCATGAGTCAAGGAGGGCCATCCCAATGGCCCATCTGGCACCATGGGGATATGTTTTTTTGTTACCTAAAGTTTTGCTGTGTCCTGCCTATCACCATGAGTCAAGGAGGGCCATCCCAATGGCCCATCTGGCACCATGGGGATATGTTTGTGTTTTAAACCAAGTTTTGCTGTGTCCTGCCTATCACCATGAGTCAAGGAGGGCCATCCCAATGGCCCATCTGGCACCATGGGGATATGCTTGTGTGTTCCCTAAAGTTTTGCTTTTCAATCACTATCACCTGGAGTCGAGGACGGCCATTCCAGTGGCCCATTTGACAACATGGGGATATGGTTGTTTGTGACTAACACGTTATATGCATTCTCCCTATCCCCAGGAGTCCTGTGAGCTTCCTAATGGGTTGTGTTAGTGACCCGTCTTCACAGGTGTATGCAGCTGATGATCTATGGTAGGACCCCCAACGCACAAGGGGGCCATATCAACAATTGCTGTGGTGTGTATGTTCCTAACCTAAAATGGTTTAATTCATGGCAGGTAGGTTGCAACTGCACCATACTGTATTTTTCTATCATGTCTGCACACATGTGTGTGATGTCGCAGGATGATATGTTAGCTGCAGAGGTTAATGTGTGCATATGCACCGCATCCGCATGAGCCTTTACATTTGTTAGCAAAAACCTGTAGCATGAACATGTCCCCATACCTTCATTAATACACACGACCCACACCTTGCCACCTAATATAAATTCAACACCATCAGACACCTTCACATCACAGATGGTGTTTCAAAGATACATCCAACTGTTGTGGCTTCAGAACACACATACACCCTCTAATTAGCATTTCTGCAAATACCTGTTATGTTATTTTGTCCCATGGTCCTATTGCTGTTAGCAAACACCTGCTGTAAAGCAAGCTGAGCCACGTCACATGAAGATAACAACATTACATTGGCCAATGAGGATTAATTCCCCCCCAACCTCCCCTACATTAAGGTATGAGCAAATGTGTCAAATGTAATTTGCACAGAGCAACCAGGTTCCCCATAAGACACAGCTCACACAATGGAACAGGTGTTCCAAAACGTACATAACGTGAGACATGTCAAAGAGGATGTTTAATTGTTCATTCCTCTCCAAGCTGACTAGGACCACCACCACAATCTTTCATCTAAGTACACACCGCCTAGGATTATTGACAGAACAGGCTGCCATTGGGGGTGAGTACTGGGATGTATACAGAGCATATGAACCTTAATGTGTGGGACACATCACATGCTGCCTAACTGGGACTATCATGGACATCAGCATGTTGCAATAACGTGTGGCATCCTGTGTCAAGGTCATGCAAGTGGGCAAGAGGGTACTACAAGGATGTGTGGAGGTTGCCAGATACACAGGGTACAGCTGTCTATGCAAACCTGTCCACACACAATGTAAAACAATAAGATGGTAGTATGACCACTAAAAGATATTGTCAAAACAAAGATGTATTGCTGCCATGTGTGTGTAATTTGATGACAACACAGGATGTGTTGACCAGCACTAGGCAGTGTAGCGATATGATCACATCATAAGCTAAATGATGTGCATGTGTGCGGTGATGTTGCCTGTGCAATAGGTCTGTTCCCAAGTCAAGCTGTTACACACATCAAGCATGTCAATGTGGCTGCTCTTGAAAAAGATCCGCTATTGTGATCACACATGTGTGTTATTGTCTGACGTGATGTGTGTATTTTCACATGAATGTCACAATGTACACAAATGGACCAAGCCTACACACCCTCACACGTGAACCATGATCATAAAAGGTGCATGTTAGGTTCTAAGACTACCCCGGACTGTGAATAGGCCATTATGAAATATGCATATGCACAACTCATCCCTAGTCCTGCACTCACGCTCCATGTAGTTTTGCTGGAAGACACTTCCAGGCCTGCCCTGGTTGGTCGTGTTGTTTTGAAAACACACCCATAATATTGCACCCACGTCTAGCTGCCACTCACACAGGATGCTATACAAATATGTTTTGAAAAGTAGAGCAGCCACTGTCCAGTCAAACACCTTTCAAAACCTATTATTGTTTAGAAATATGGTGTTGCCAGATGTTTGTACATGTGTCGTGTGAATCTTCAGACAGCATAGCTACATCCCTGTCTGAGGTGGACTGCTGTAACAGCAGCTTCAGGATGTCTATTCCCCCCCCCCCCCCTGTGTGGGGAATCTCTCCGCCCGAGTCTCTCTCCCACTATGTTTGTCATTGTTGGTCCCTGTGTAAGCTGAATATTTGTATGTTTATATACATATTTGACAGGGGCAAGGGCAGCGCATTCACAACGTAAGATGCTGTCATACACCGTCACAAGGGATGTGTGTCAGTTGTGACGCACATGTTCCCTTGCCAACAGCAGTAAACACATGTCATTACATGTGTCTTTTGCCCATGCGAAGTGCTACTGATAGGGGGTTAACTATGCTGGACAAGAGAGACACACACACACAGTAGTGTGGCAGAAGCCTTAAGACTATATGCAAAATGATTGAGGGGGGGGTGATTGCCCACAAGTAGAAGAAGGTGAGCAGTCACTGATGCACTTACCTTTTCCTTGCATATCCACAGATTGAGGATCTCCGGAAGAAGGGCAGGGAGCTGCGACTCCACCATGCTACCTACCTCCAGCACCTCCGGGGTGAGAACTCCCAAAAGGGTGATGTCAAATACTCATGAATTGACGTATCTGTAGCCAATGTTCCTTTATGTCCGAAGACTGTGTGTTGCCTACCTATATGCAAGTGCTATATGTCTGACACACATAGGTGATGATGACTGTTATGTTTCACAGATGGTGATATTACTGAGGATGAGCCCACCACCTCTGCACATATTTTCCGCAGAACACCTACGCCACATGATGCAGAGGTGGTGGTTGTGGACACCACAGATGGGGAGGATGAGGAGGCGGAGGAGGAGGAAGAGGAGGAGGAGGAGGAGGAGGAGGAGGAGACGGCGCAGGAGGATGAGGAGGAGGTGTTGGTGGTGGATGCGACAGCACCTGCATCCCTGCATCACCGGAAGCTGCAGGAACAACATCGAGTTGCAAAGCATTTGTCTGGGGGGGAGCCAGCGGTGGTAGAGGGGGCCGGTAATGTTGAGGGTGGGGATGTTGGGGAGGGCTCAGGGGGGGAGGGTGCTCCATATGCTGTGTGGGAATCTGACATGGAGGACAGGACATCACAGGCCAGTGTGCGGTCACCCCAGCCACAAATGTTCTCCCCACCATCCAGGGCCACAAACATGTCCTATGCAGATGCCACCACTCAGACTACATTTAACATGTGTGGTGGCAGATGCGTGGAACACCTGTCTGTGGCCTTGTTTGGCATGGAGCGACGCATCCACCAGCTGTCGCAATCACAGCAGTGGCTGGCCACCGTGATTGAGAGGGTGGTTGACGAGGTGGCAAATCTTCCTTGTCGCCAACCACCCCCTCAATGGCGTCACTGGCGGGAATGATGACGCCAGCAAAGTCAAAACATGTGCCCTGTGATGCCCTGTCCTCCATATCTGGCCATGCTGGGGGAGGGTGGGCCTCACGTGTGTTCTTTTATGTTTGTGTGTGAAATCTGTGTGGGTTGGGCTTTGCAGGGAGGGGATTATGTTTTGGACGGGGGGAGGGTTACGTTTTATTCCCCCTTCCTACATTTGTACATAGTTTCCCACATGTTTATTTTTTTACAAAGTAAATATTTTTTCTCAAAAACATACTGTATGCCTCATGTATCCCACCTAATCTATGTGTGAGGATGTCAGCATGGGATATGTGTGTGGGCACATATATTTATGTGGGGTAACCATGTGTCTGATGATAGCATTGCACAGATAATCTGTTGTTCTAAAATACCATGTCTGTAGGTGTGTTCAAATATGGGTATTCATTAACTGTTGCAACGTAGCAACGACCCCAATGCTTTACATGGCACAGGTAAGGTCAGAGGTGAATCAGAGGTATGCTCATATCCGGGTCGACAATATTGGCTCTAGAACTATTTATGCCTCTGAAAAAGGCATCTCTATAGTGTGGTGGGAGGCAGGAGAATCATGATGTGGTCAAGGGCAAGAGTCACACATATACCACCAATGTGTATTATATGATGGATATTTCACAGTGATGATGACGTCAAGTAAATGAGGCAGGAACAGAATATTACCCCTGTGACACCATGGATGTCTGTGTAGAGTGTGTCACTGCAACCTCAGGCCTGTGGCTAAACAGTTTGCACATGACACATTACATATCTGTGTAGCATGACAATTGTATCCTTATTTTGTCACGTATGTGTCATTCCTGACCTATGTGTGGGTTATATAATGCACCCAGCACTGTAGGACCTGTGTTTGACTCGTATAGGGGTTTCACCCACAAACCACATGATTATAATTTGACAACCTTGACACTCATTGCACACACACACTGTATGTATGTTGTGAAACCTTTTATTGTTGTAGCTTTACCCTTCAAGTTAGGTCGCCATATAAACATATATACGTATATTTTTGGTGTTTATACAAAAAGAAAAATTTAACTCTCAGACATACTAAATATGGTTTGTATATGTCACATTCGTTACATGTGACACATAACAAACAACTTTGAGTAAATTTTAATTGAAAACATGTTTAGTCAAATGAACTATAGATACATAAAAAACTATATTACAGTAGAATGATGCAGCAGATTGTGTTTTTCAGTTATCGGCGACGTGGTCGCCCACATCTGACACGGCTGGCCCCCAACCCTCTCCTCCCCCGTGCACGACCCTCGTGTGCAACCCGTGCTGGTGGTGGTGCAGGTGCACATCGTTGCATAACCTGTAGCATGCCCTGCAGGGATTCAGCTATACTTTGAACAGGCATATGTTGGGCAACCTGACGCAGTTGCCGCAGCTCATCACACAGCTCCCTGGTGTTCTGCTCCACTGCAACGTGAATACGGTCCAGCATGCGTCTAATGCCTGTGCATGGGAAACAGGGTGGTACATTAGATACATCTCCACTACTCCAGCGTTATACACAGACATGTAATACAGATGGCATATGATTGCTGATGTGATAGGGCAGACCACCTCCCACAGAGATGGATATTGAAAATAAACATCATGATTACAGTAGAAGATATCACGCTAACCCACAGGGCACATTCTACAACGTAGATCTGGGATGCCATCACAGCAACTTACAGGTTGTGGAGACATACCCACATAGTACTGTTGACGCAACAGGATTGGACTATAAAAGCTAACACATATGCATCGTATCAATGAGGTGTCGCATGCACTAGACACAAATACATCAGATGGACAACAACAGTGCTTAACACAGGAGTGTGTAAGTAAACCATCAACATTGGCAACACAGGTGCATGAATAAACACGATTACTGCCACATAACATGTGTTTGCAAATGAATCATTGTGATGTTATTTATGCACACAGATAACACACCTCACCTGCACATGTGTCCCTCTGCTGCACACATATGAAAACCGTAATGACACATATGCACCATCAATTCTATACATAGGAGGGATTAAGCAAAATATAATGTGTGTTATGTAGAGAACATGGTCATCTGGAACCCAGATGTGGGAGAAAAAGAGGGGGCCATCAGACATCTAACAACATTAGGGCCAATAAGGGGATGCGGCATGCTACGTAACACACACCTATTTGTGGAACCTTCCAAAGGACAGTGGTGTCCACAGTTGGCAAAGTATATATTGGGTGTCTGTGGGCATGAAGTGTATTAGCGGAGGTTGGTATAATGTTAGACATGTTATGGCCTTTTGTTAGCCATCCTTTCTGCGTATGTGTTTGGGTTTTGGACAGGACCAAGCAATACAATTATCACATATGTGGATTCACATGGGCGGATCGTCAACGGGACAACCTGCAAAACACATGTATATGTGGCATACTCTCCTTTATGTATTCAGTACCTGCCTAATGACACAGCTGCCCCAGCAATGGCAGATTATTTAACTCCTGCTGTGACCTCTGAGTACCCTTATCCTCTCTGGAAAACCTAACAGATATGAAGAGCAATTGTGTATATCCTACATCTCGGAGCATGCCACAGGGGCTCATGGAAAATTATTCCCATGATCGTGGGGAAAAAAGGCTGTGATGTGTAGCGTTTCACTTGGGTCAGTGCCGTCATAGTAAAACTATGCAGTCCATGTTCCCCTTCTGTGTTTTATGGCCCTACAGAGGGTCAGTCCCGACATACCTCCCCCCCTTCCGCCCTGGGACACTCCAGTCAGCTACCACTGTATGAGCGAAGTTTAAGCACATTGCAGTGTCTGAGAGAGCAAAATTGACAATGTGTTGTAGGGGTCAGGATGTGACATGTGTGGGTCTGTGGTGTGTGGTGGGTTAGCACATGAGATGTGCTTTGGGTACAGTTGTAGGGCATTAGGTTTCTCTGGTGGTGCGCCAGGACCGTTAATGCCCAATGAGGGTATTGTACTTGTCATGTGCTGAGCAATGCAGGGCCATGTGTGGCTGATGTGTGTTGCAGGATAAGTGATAGTAGTGAACATGAGCTTTTTGTTGATGGTATGAATTAAAGTTACAGTTGTGGCTGCCTAGGTCTCCATACTCTCCTAGAGTTGCTGGGACTGGCTGTAGCCTCATGGTGGTGACACAGTGATGATGTTGACCGTGTGCTGGTGATGTAGGTGTGGCCTGGGATGGGGTTTGTCATAGCACATGACTGTGTATGTGTTGATGTTTATACATTTTGGAATGCACAGGTGACTATGGCTAATAATGAGGACTGATGTGTTAGGTAGTGTTTCCATTTTTCTCCCGCAATGACTATAATACATTATCTGTGTACTGAGCCACGAAATGCTAATGAGGTCATGTTGGAGGCTGGACAGAATGTGTTGTTGAAGGGACAGGTTAATGAAGAGATGTATACAGCATTTGTGCGTGAGGGCTAATACATCTGCCATTGATTTGATGCTTGTAGGGTAGGTGTGGTGTGTAGGATGCCATGTTATTAACATGAACAAGAGTGTGGGAAGTGAGGCACAATCTACAGGGAAATAAGGGGTATGATCAGGCAGATGTGACATGTCATAATGAAGAGGACAGTGAATTTGAGATTTTGATGCGACGCAACATCTTACACTGTGGGGTGCACAGAACCATCATGTAGCCTGCTTAATATGTCTGTAGCAAGTCTTAATTAGGAAACATGGAGAAGAGATGGGCATGTTTAAGTTAATGATCCAGTAACATACCATCAGTGATTGTTACATTATATGAATCTGAATATTAGTTTTATTTCCTTTGCAATGGATACTGTATCAGTCACTGTATGGTTTTGTCCTTGATCTGTAGAGTTCAAGGTCAATGTACATGCACAAATGTTTCTATGGAGTGCTGATGTACATTGACTTTTGGCGGTGTGTGGGTTCAGGTTTAGAAATGTCTTTGATGATGTTAACTGTGTTTTCATGTATGATGGAAATATGTGTCCAGCTATACTATGTGGATTGTGGTATCGTTAGCACTTTATGACCCTTGGACGTTGACAATTGTTTACATCAACTAGTAGCCTGTGTAACGTATGTGCGTGAGCTTGTTAGTTTAGCACTTACAGTTATGTGTATTTGACACCATACATGTATGTCATGGTTTCAGAATACGGTGTGTATGCTAGGCCTCTACATGTGTAGGTGTTGGCCAGGATACCTACGTGTGTAGTTGTTGTCAATTGTGTAATGTTGTTTGAGAAGGGTTTTTAGAGATGTTCTCCATATGCCAATTCCTAAACATGTTCCTTTATTATCAGTGTGTGGTTAACTGCAACAGCAATTGCAGGGCAAATGCTTATGCTCATGGTGTTATTTTCAGGATTTTGACCCATTGTGACGCTCTCAAACTGTGATGCAAATTTTCATAATCTTTACATAGTCATGATGCATTTGTTCCCTTTCGGTACGGAGACATGTTGTTTGGCCTGCACTTATGCATTGCAGTGTATGTATGAAGTTACCATACACATGGTGTTACAATATGTCTTTGTTCACACAAGCACATTGTAATGTGTATATGTTTGAGTCACATATGGGGCTCCTTGTATATGGGCTACATTACACATTTGCTTAGCTATATACATATGGTAAGTTATGTGTTACTTGCAAATGTAGACATTGTTGAATTTATTTTTTCTTAGGGCACATCACAGTGCAGGGCTACGTATTTTAAAATAGTTCTTATTCTTTTGCAAATGATGTGTTATTTGCTATTCTGCTGTTCCCAAGACATTTGGGTGTTTGCAGAGGGTAAGGAGGTAGGTTTGGCAATGTCGCCATCTCCTTCTGCTGTCAGGACGTGCTGGCCCCTCATCCACATTCCTCTTATGTCTGCATCTGTGTTTATCAAACTGATGTTACACTATTATACTTGTGGACACAATAGCATTGGATAATGTACCCTGCAACCATATTTTCACACACATATGCAATTTTTTGTCAAAAACGTGTTACACTGGTGTAGGTAATGTGGGGTCAGCCACCACACAAACAACAACTATAGAGTAATGGTGTGTGTGTTGTGGTTGTGAGAGTCTTTGTTCACGCACCTTCAGCATTGCGATCCGATGATGCACCATAGGCTCTCAACTCCCCCATCATCATCTGCGACAGAGGTTCAGTTGCGGCTTCGTCTGGGATTGGATGTTGTGTGGCCTCTCTTACGTCTTCTACCACTGATGTCCTGGTGTGCATGTGTGCCTCCATGGAGCCATCATCACCATTTGTGCTGCCCCCTGAGACAGCAGCCTCTGCCTCCCCCAGACTCATTGGCGCTGTGATGCTGAGCTCCAACTCCTCCACCACCGCCTCCTCCTCCTCCTCCTCCTGTTCCTCCTCCTCCTCCACCCCCACAGCACCCATTTCTGTGTAGTCACCTGCATGTGGAACAATAAAAGAGAGACACACATATGTTTGAGCCATGAACATATGTATACGTGTGTTATACATAGATTGGATCAGGAGATCTGTCCCTGAAAAGCTACAACAGCAGTTTCTTATGTGATACATGGTGGTTTGTTGTGCACATGGTCAAACAACATTTAAGTGCATTATGGCTGTCCCCCGTACTCTTGACTTAAAAATATACGTTTCTGGACATTTACTACATTCCATGTATAGGAAGCATTTCATTGGTAATGCAAAACTACCATATCTCCTGTGCAACCTTTTTTCCTCACGGTATTGATATGATCATTCTAATACGTTGTGGATGGTCCCAGCATCTGATTTTGTCCACCTCCTAGTCCCAATTACAATGCACAGTTATTCAACGTTGCACTTAAATGATTCTAAGGCCTGTGAGACAATGTCTGTGTGTAGGACACCATGGCTCAGCGGCATTTCTGTCAGCAAATTCAATATGATCCTTTACACCTGCATTGCCTCAGCCTTTGTCATTTAAACATATTTATACTTTGTTGTAACCGTTACTCCTGGAGGTTAATGAAATCATGGGAATGATTTCAAATTAAACAGCAGCATATAGGTGTATGTGACATTTATATTGTTATCTTCCCAAATTTCAAATAAAGGCCAAGCTTGATATGGGTGTCTGCTTAGTTCAATTAGCATGGGGCAGTGCCAATTGCCTACCACTTACACACAGACAGGATGGGTTTACTACGTCCATGTGTGTGACATGCCAGACCCATGAAACCCTCCCATACGTGTTTTTCCACCACATGTAGGTCAGCCTGGCCCACATGTGTGTGGTGTGCCCATGCACACATGACATGTTGCAGTTGTTCATGTTCATGGTCACATTGCACATGGTTGCCCATATCATGCTGCTCCTCAGCTGAGCAAAATATGTCCGTACATGTGTCTACCTGCCCCCCACGTAACAAGTTTTTTTTAAAAAAACCTACATTTTGGTTTTTTAATCTGATTATGGTTCTTCTTTCTAAGTCACCTTATCTTATCATGACTCGAAGTGAATAGCAGTGACCCATTGTGTAGCGGATGTGATCTATAGCTCACCTTTCACCCACTTAGATGCACATGCAGCAATTTACTGATGGATTGTCATAGGAACATGCCTTTGAAATTACCAGGACTGTGATACAGTGTATGGCAATCCCAGGTTTTTTTTTGGGCTAGGTACCTGTGTCTGTGTGTGTTTATGTGTGCCCTGCAATTTCAGGATATTATGCGGCTTTTATTTGGAGCTAGGTTAGGGTGTTCATCACAGACATGTAAACTTGAGAGGTGATGTAGCGAGATATCACACACATGTTTCATCAGCATTAGTACATAATGATGATTTTCTGACTCATATGGATGTATGTGTGCATATGAATGTTCTGTATGACATGTTTGTAATATACAGGACTTTGAATCAAAAATTTGCTGTACATACCTGCATGTGGATGTGCGGTGTCCAGGACCTCAGGCAGTCCACAAAGGTATACATCTCCCAAACGTGCTGCAAGTTCTTGTTCGAGGGGTGTGAGGGTGGGTATAAAGGGGGCTCCCCCACCTGTGCCCATAGCATGTTTTTTTTCTGCTACCATGTGTTGACGGACCCCTCTTTTGATGTCTGAAAATCTTTTTTTCAGACTTTCCACATCACGTGCAGGACCCCCTACCTCAGCCATTGCATCACGCGCATCCTCCCACACGGCCAATCTGTTTGCCACAGTTGCACGTGTGCTCATTCGGCCAAACAAAACATCATAATTGTCAATGACATATGTCAGTAGTATGTGGTTTTCCCTGTCACTGAACTTTACTGCTCTTTTCCTCTGTGTTGCTGGCAGAGGTGTCCGTTTTCTTTTAGCTGTTTGGATGTAGTGTGACTGCTGGGGCACAGCAGATGGCCCTGCCTGTTCTTGGCTAGCCTGTGCCATGGGTGACTCCTCACCAACTGCCTGGCCCACAGCCTCCACCACCTCACCCTGACCCTCTGTGTCAATGTCCCTCTCCATCTCCATCAAAGGCTACTCTACACACACACACACTGCACTACACACACCAGGACAGAGAGAAAAGGATATAAAACAACCAAGGACAGTACAGGTCACAATACAGTACACTGTAACACAGGTGACATGTGATGTAAAAAAAACAAGGGGACAGAGATAATACAGGGACCTTTATTTGGACCCACTCACTTTATCCTGTGCCGTATCCCTAACACACTCTCTTTCCCTCAGACTCTGTTTAACTGTCTCTATGTCTCCTTCCTCAGACGTACTCCAAACACAGCCTCACTCCCTATTGCATTCGATACCACTCTTTCTCACTTTTTTCTGTTGACTACCTGTAGCCTAGGCTCAGTATGTCGATGTATCTCCAACTCTAATGTCTGTCCGTGAAACTCCTCTAACATCCCTCAAAGTGTGCCTCGTGGCCAGTCCCTTTTATGCTATTTATTCACGTGGTTTCTTGCACATGCGCATTTGTGCGGGCGTGGCGCTCGTGGGTCGCGCTCGTGCGTCGCGCTCCTGCGTCACGCTCGTACGACGTGCGCATTCCGGCATACGCATGGGTGTAATTACACCTCCCCAATCATATGCGCCGTAAAACATTGTAGTACTACGCATGCGCGTTAGGAGTTGTGCCGCATGGGCGTCTGTGTGTGTTTTGCGCATGTGTGAGGCAATGCGCATGTACGTGTAACCACGCA
The DNA here is from genome assembly GCA_033557465.1 of Ichthyophis bannanicus. Taxonomy (NCBI): domain Eukaryota; kingdom Metazoa; phylum Chordata; class Amphibia; order Gymnophiona; family Ichthyophiidae; genus Ichthyophis; species Ichthyophis bannanicus. The sequence continues at coordinate 129,853,378 of CM066031.1, forward strand.
CGTGCCGACACCCATGCGTAATGTCGCGCATGCGCGCAACACCGGATTGCCGTCTACGAGCAAATGCGCATGCGCATTGTGCGTCCAGGCAATTACACAATCTATATATTTGAACGTGACAAGTTTGTTCAGTTTGAGGGTTATAGGTGGACAAGAGTAGGAGTGTGTTTGCTGAGAGACAGGAAGGGAGTTGTAGCAGGTGTATCTTTGGTGTATTTTTGCTGGTTGTACTGTTGATTGTATAGTCTCTTGTGTGTGTAGTCCTGTGTGGTGTGACGTTTGTACATAGATTAGTTAGGTTTTTGTGTGTGCCAGTGTTTGATTTTGTGTTTAGTTTGCTGGGAGGAGTTTATGGCGCATATATATGTTACTGCATGTGTCCTGTGCAGTGGGCAGATGCTGGGGTTGCCGGACAGGGGAGATGGTGTCGATGGGGCTGTGGAACAGGGCATGGGTATAGTCCCACAGCAACTCAGGCCTGCAGCTGTGGGGGCGGTCCGAACAGGTGCTGTGCGTGCACGGCGCAGACGGCGTGCCGAGGTGCAGGCTCGGCAGCCACGCCTCTACAGGCCCCGGCCCCAGCTCCATGACATGCGAGAGGACCAGGTCATCTCCCTTTACAGACTGAGCACAAGAGCTATTAGGGGACTCTATGAGGATCTCAGACCTGACCTTGAGCCCCTGACTGATCGGTCCCATGCAATACCAGGTTTAGTGAAGCTCCTTGCTGCCTTACATTTCTTTGCCTCCGGCTGTTTCCAGTCATCTGTGGCCGCAGTGGGTGGCATGAGCCGCCCCACATTCTCACGCTGTCTCCACCAAGTACTGCGTGCCATGGTCAGCCGGGTGGGGAATTACATAGCCATGCCCCACACTAGGCAACAATGGGGGACCCTGCAACAGGCCTTTGAGGCATTAGCAGGGATACCACACGTGATGGGAGCTATTGATTGCACACATGTTGCCCTGGTCCCGCCTAGAGACAGGGAGGTAGCGTACCGCAACCGCAAACACTACCATTCCCTGAATGTTCAGGTTGTGTGTGATGCTGATCTACATATTCTGAATGTGGTCCCTAGGTTTGCAGGGTCCACCCATGACTCCTATATCCTGCATCAGTCGGCAATATTCAGAGAATTTGAGGAGGGACGATATACAGACTGTATATTGCTGGGTGAGTATGTTGCAATGTGTCATTGATGTCTCTCTTTATACATGTGGCTATATGTAATCACAGATGCTGGTGTACTTTGTTGGACCACATGCACTTCACATTTGATAGATGTTATCCTCAGGACTGTTGTCAGTAATCATGATGACACGTGTCTGTACGTCTTGTACATGCAGACACATTAGACACACATCATACTGCTCTTAACTGTATATGATCTTCACATGCACATGTTGTACATCTGCATACAACACAGGCAGTATGTCAATGTTGTTAATGGTTTCTGCTGAGTTCATGTTGATATCATATGCAAACATGCGATGTGTTTTGTGCGGATTTAGAGCATCACATAATAATATGTTGTAGCTTCATTTAGGATAAATCTTAGAGGCTTTTCCTTTTGCCACAATCCATATAACTACACACGTGGATTTTGTGTGTTAGCTTCACACAAACACACTGTGCTGGAGTTGTCACCCAGGGGTCAATTGCTAACATGAATAGGTGTATATGCATCTGTGAGGAATGATGTTGACATTTCCATCAGGAAAATAAACATGTACATACCTTTGGCTATACATGGTGGCTATGTCACAGTATGTTAAAAACACTAGATGGGGTATACATTAACTTTCTCCATTGTAAATGAGCGTTATTTAATGTAAACCTGGGTGTCAATCCGCAGTTAGCTTCACATAGTGCAGAGATTACTGTTATAGCAGGGCAACCAAGTGGGTGCATACAGGGAAGTATTGGAACTAGCTATACAGGACGGTGATGTTCCATTGCATGTGTTAATTGAGCCGACTTATTAGGGGTATGCAGTGCATGTTGCACGGCTGTTCCTTAAAAGCAATGTATAGAGGATGGAGGATTGGAATAGGAGGGCAAATACAGGGATTTGCAAACACCACTACACAGCATATGTAGACATAGTAAATATTCTGGATATGCTGTCCTTCAACCAACGGATGTCTATACGTGTTATGTTTTAAAGTTTTACATCACTACATGGCATACATGGTGTATATGTGTGGCTCTAGGACATGGGTGTGTGTTTTGTCATAGTTACTGATGAGATGTACCCTTTGATTCTGTGATATTTGCAGTGCTGTTGTTGTCTCACAGTTGTGGTGTTGTTTATGTGCACATTGACTGCATGCCCCTACACATGTAGCGCAAACAAACCCACACACACACCCCACAGACACCGTAACACACACACACTCACACTCACACACACAGTATGTAGGGGTGGATATGGTAACATTATAATCTTTGCTATGTGTTTATAGGCTGTACTGGCCATTTGTTTATGTTATGTAAGAATTTGTATATTGGTAAGAGCTGAATAGTTGTTCTGCTGCATATCAGTGGAATAATGTTTTGTCGGTTTATAACTCATGTGCACACATTTGTGATGTTTTCTCAACATGGACCCCTGCACTTACATGCAACATTTTTTTCTGCAGGTGATGCAGGATATGGTTGTCGCCCCTGGCTGCTGACTCCTGTTCGTCGGCCACGGACACGTGCAGAGCAGAGGTACAATGAGGCCCATGCCTCCAGCCGCTCAGTTATAGAGCGCACCTTTGGCGTATTGAAGAGTCGCTTCAGGTGTCTGGATAGGACAGGTGGGGCCTTACAATATAAGCCATGCACTGTTGCAGAGATTATCATAGCCTGTTGCATCCTGCACAACATTGCTCTCAGGCACAATATCCCTGCAGAGATTAATACGGATCTTGAGGAAGATCCAATGTGCCCCCCTGTACGTGTCAGTGGTGACACACGGGAGGGATCAGCGGTCAGGCAGAGGCTCATTGCACAGCTCTTCTCATGTACGTATGAATTATATTACCACACCTGTGTGCTATACAATGTTTGTACTTTGGGTAGGGTTATGTTTTAGGTACATATTGCATGTGTCTGCAACACTGCATTAACAGTTTAGTCACAATGCAAAGATCGCAAAGGTGCCGGGGTCTGACACTAATGATGGGTGGAGTGCACAGCAACAGTTGTTGGCAGATGATGTGTGGGTTTGATGTTATCTTTGTGTGATTATTTTGAGGGTGACATTCCCAATTACTTTTGCTCTGTGATAGCATCAGCTGTTATCAGATCACAGGTTGCTTTGTATCATTGTATGCCTAACGCCCAGTGTCAGCCATATGTTGAGATGGTTACGTTGGGTGTTTGCTCCCTGTTAGTGGACATGTTTCCATTGTGTTGCGTTTACATCATACCCATTTGGTATGCTTTTAAATTTATACAGTTCATGTTAATTGCCTATGTTTGAGTGCTCCTCATGTGTGCTGCAACATGTAACACAAAGCACAATATACTTTGTGGCTGCTACTATGTGTGGATGTTATTCAAAATGCTTTTTGATTGTGCATGGCAACTGTCACGTTTGTCAGAATGTGTAGGTGAACAGGTAGCCATGACATGCATATCTTTAGTGTTGATGCCCTTAAAATTGTACAGCTAAGGACTTGTATGACAACATTGTTTTCTTTTTGAGTGTACTTTCTCTGCACTGATGAATATCTAGACACATTGTGAGATTGATTTGTCATATACATCATGGGTGGCTTTATATTAGCCAGGTGGTGCACAGAATGCGGGTATGTCTTGTGGTATGGCAGGTATTTCATGAACTAACTGCTGTATCTCACTGATGCTGTGACAACATATGTTTTCATGCGTCCGATATAGGCTGTGTATGTTTGTAGCTCACATGGACACAAACCATAGGAATAAATTGATAGCAGACACAAGAAAACATGGATTTCATTGGATTAGTAAGAAAGACGTAGTTGACAGCTATTTATTAGAGGAGCACATGTGAGGTGTACATGCTTTGTTGTAATGACTAACACATATTGACATGGCATACATTCCTCAAGGGTTTGTCATATGCAAAGATGTGGTGAACTTCTTTACAACATGTAGGTCAATTTCAGTGTTATTTGGCCATATCACCAGCACATAGCTGACAATATCACTGAGGATATGGGATGCTCACAGCAGGATAGGTTTATCATATGTGGCATGATGAGGTGTAGGTTCATATTTTCAGTGTGTGTTTGTATTTGGCAGTGGCCTAACAGTCAACTTTTGGAGAACATTCAACATGTAGAGGGGTCGTTTAAAACAAACTGGTGCTACAAGGGGTATATTGCTATATGGGAATGAGGCACAAGCCAGGTGTACGCATCCACCTCTATTCCTCTGTTCATACAAGAACAGAGAGGTAAGGGAGGGGACAGAGACACTACACACACCTGTAGATCGCCTGAAACACCTCCATGATGTCTTTTACAAGTATGCGATATGTGCATTGTGCTAGGGAGCACTCTTTAATAGTGGGCTGTTGTTCAGTGTGACAGCTGATGACATGACGTTGCAATGTGTGAATCACACCTATAACTTTACATTTATTTGTTGCTCTTATGTCTCCAAATGCAGAGTACATTGTTTTGGCGTATGCTGTTGGCTTGGTGCATTGTCATGTGGGAATACATCATCAAATATGCATTTGGCTTTGGTAGGTGGATGTACATTGACATTGTGTGTGTTTTGCATTAATTACAAGCATATATGTTTATGGATCTGTCATATTGCACAGCTGTTTGATTTGTTTGTTTGTTAGGTTTGGGCTGTGTAACCCATGTTTTTTTTTTCCAAATCATATTCCCTTGTGTGTTTATTCAGGATGTCCAATTGCACACTTTCAATGTGACATGAACAGCAGACCTCCATGTGTGTGTATTATGCATTTTTCTGAAGTTCGCCTACACTTGATTGGTCCCTAAGCAAGGTATTTTTATGAACAAAACAGGGAAACTTTGCATATTCATTAAGCCATTATATGTACAGATATACACCTGTGCACATACAGGCAATATGTTATTGTGTTTTGGTTTTGGGTTGTGAGTGGGTTTTTCTCTGTGGCATGAGTGATGACGCATCGCTCATACATCATACATTATCATGTGTTGTTATGGCTCTGTGCCATTCGGTGTATGTTGTGACTGGGATACCTTCTACTTTGTGGCGTTTTCATTGTCAACATTAGGGGCATGTGTTGTGTGCATTGTGAGGACATGTATATTGTATTCTGATTAAACACTGTTTTTAGTTATTTATTTCTAATACATATGTACATTATCTGGACACTCATCTATAGTGGCTTGACTTGCTGATTGTCCCCCTTTTTTTTACATTTTATCACTTCAGGTGTAGCTGAGATTGTTGTGTAGTGACTACAGCGATTGAGGTGGAACACATGTTGCTCACACACGGTAGGTGTATGTGTTTGTTTTTGCCATAATTACATGTGACTTTAACTGTTTATGATGTCATGTTGTTTTCATGGTCATGTAACATTTCTCTATATGATCACATGGACAGCTGCATATGGTGTGTAGCTGCAGCACACTTGTGTGACTGGAGGATGGACATTCACATATCCATGTGACACCCATTTGTGTGTTGAGGAATAGGGATGTTGGCCACCAGGTTATGTGTAATATTGCTTTCAGGTCATGTATGCCTTTGTATCCCTTTTTTCAGCATATCTGAAGTTGTGACGTAATGACATTGGTATTTATTTTCCATTTTATATGAGCATAACATATTTCTCCTCTCCTGACACAGGGCAGATGAGAGACCAGACAGACGTCTTACACTGCAGCCGTTGCCAACACCAAACACCTGTTTTTTGAGAGAGCACCATGCACGTGTGTGTTATTACCTTTTCCCATTGGATATTTGAGCCTATGAGAGTAAAACAGATGACTGCAATGGACATTATAGAGATTTTACTACTGATTTCCCCATGCCAGGGGTGTCAATTGCAGTGCAGATGCTATGGTTTGGCACGAGGTGCTCCTCATTGAAGGGGACAGACATGTACTTTGAGGGACTGTCCTATAGTGAACACAGACACATGACTATGCATGTCCTGAGCTCTGAAAATGAATTGTTCATGATTTTTAGAATTTCAGATACTATTGTTACTTTCTACGCTGATCCCCACTTGTGCAGCAGCAATTTACATGGACATTGTATGTCTTACATTTATCAGATGATTTTATTGGAATGTGTTTTAACCAAGGCTGTAACATGGCAACAACTATATTCACATATTTTTATTACAACACAGGCATATAGGCCATGTATATGAGATGTAGCCAATGATGGAATGCTCCTATTGTCAACTGCAAACTCTTTTACAACTGTACATATTCCGTACTTATAATCCAACTTGATTTCACGCACAAAGACATTCTGCAATGATGTGTTGAGTGACCCAGGGGTGCTTACATGCATGTGTGTCACCAGTATATCATGTTTCAATGTGGCTTGTACTTCACCAAATGACTAACTAGGTTTGAGAGACACAACATGTGGACCTATGCCATCTGTGTGCATCCGTGTAATATGTTGGTGCACTTTTTCATTATTCCTAAGATGATTATTGTGTGGGCTTACAGTGCATACATGTCATTTGGCATGTCTGTACACAGTTTGCATTTCGCATCTTCACGGTCATGAGATTGCCTTGTGTTTAGAAACAACACTCACATTGCCACATTATGTTAGATGTGGGGCTATGTACATGACCATAAAAGATTGTCACCTCAAATTTACAGGCATCCTGTAATATGTGCCATACCACGTTTTCCACAATAAGACAGTGCATGTCGACCTTATTGATGGTGTGACATGTGTGTGTTTCAGCTGGTTTTTGTGTTGGACTTATGTCTGAGCTCATGTGCATGTGATACCTGTTAGAAGATGCTTATTGTGATGTACATGATGGTTTGTGTCCACAGTCGTGGAGGCTGTAATGCTAGATCAAGCTTTGTGATGTGTACGTCAACAATACGTGTCTCTCATGTTTTCTGCATATAAAAGTTTTTGACAACAAAATTTTTATTGTGTTGTGTGCCTATGTTTGGACATATGGATAGCTTTGGAGAAAAAGATGAGGTGTGTTGTGTCATCAGCATGCTGCTTGTACTCTGTAAATGCACTCATATGTGGAAGACACATTTGAAACATTCAGCAGACAGGGGTGGCTGGGAATTCTGGTGTTAGGTGCAGAGCATACACGTGATGCGCATTATATCTTTTTTTGCTAATGTTCTGTGAAGCGATTTACCTTTGTGTAGCAGTTGTCTTTGTGACATGCTAATGCTTGTAGCACTTTCCAAAGTGATGTCCTCAGCCCTTATTTGATGATGGCACTGTATACAATATTTGTGATGTGAAAACGAAATAAAAATATGTATTTTGCCAACATTATTGTCGTTTGAGAATTTCATTTAAGGGCTGTCACCATAATCAATGTGTGTATTTGTTTCAGTCATGGCTCCTTGTGAGGCTGTACATATATTTTCCTCGTGGCAATGTCACAGCATGTTGATGATGTTATATTTTTTCCAAGGTGATGGAGGGTTACATAACCTGTCAAAGTCCACATGGTTTTCTGATGTGACTTGTTAAATGTTTGTTTGTGTTGCAAGCCATGTTTTACTTTGATATGTTAACCCTCCTGTATTTCAACACACATCCCCTTTATGTGTTCCTGTGCTGTTCATGTACATGTGGCACATGTGCTCACATCCTTGTACAGTGGCACCTGTGTATGTGACAGCCACATGGCACATCACTGTGTTTGAACGTTTGACATACACACCATCCCTTTGCGATATTTGTGGTAAAATGAGATCATTGTGGTGTTTGGGGTATTGGCTACAGTCATGTTTTCATCTCTGTTGTATGCATGTTTTTGACACACATGTCATCTTTATTTGATGGATTCCACTGGCCTATGTGGACCATGATGTAGCACTAGATTCCTGACCTCTACACACAGCCTTCCCTTTCCTCACTGTAGGAAACGCCGCATCCTGTGTGCTGCCTAGGCATGTCATTTTATTGGTTATAGCCAACACACACTTTATGGTCTTTACTTCTCATTGCATGTTGACATTCATCTTTGATGTGATTGTGTGGTTTAGGGTGATAAAACTGATTGCATGTTGAGTTGTGTCGTTTTCTTAAACAGATTTTTCACCTGATCCAGGGAGATTACTTTGATACCCTTGACCATAAATAGTTGCTCAGTGCAGGAGATTTAATTGTGTTTGTGCAGGTGTGTGTGTTGCAAATTGCTGCGATCAATTACATATGCACATGCGGGATAAGCATGTGCATTTAGTCCATTGTGTTTTTTCTGAGGTTGTTAGACATGACAGCCAACATTTGTTTTGTGTAATAGCATGCAGTTTGTGGTTAGGCAGCCTTTGCTGCTGAACTCACATGCGCGTGGTTGATTAACGGTTTAGCCATTTGCATTTGTGCTACTGGTCGTAATGCTGTTTAATGTCTACTGTGTTTGGTTTGTATGCTTGACCTGCATATGTTCTTTTAATTGGTGTGACAGTCATATGTGGCCACATCGGTGGCATGACCACATTGTACCATGAGCTGAGGTGTGGGACACCCTTCTGTCCATTCATTCAGTGTCAGCTATGTGGCATCCTACCCTCATGTGCATACTGCTGAACCATGTCGTGGACTACCACATATTCGTGCATGGCATCTCAACCTGTTTGACTCTTGTCTGTGAGCTCTGCCTAGCACTTGTAGTACACCATCATCCTGATATTTCACATACTCCACAGTTTCTGGCAGCCCTACTACACACATATTCCCATCCTCTGTCGCACACTGTCATTATGTCACATTACAGTAACATCAATCTGTGCTTCGTTTTAGCTGTGGACGATATGTAGTTCACATTTTAGGTGTATCACATGGCCTGCAGGTACTTTGTGAAGCCCATCAACTCATGTCATTGTTTCCTTGACTTTGGTAATGTGTGTGGTCTCGGCTATGAGCATTGTTTGTGTTATGTGTTTTGTCTGCACATTCCTCTGTTTGCATTTCTAATGTGAGATGTAATTGATATTGGCTAAGCCTCTTAATTTAAACTATACATCCTTAGCGCATCTTCTGCCACACATTTGAATCACAACGCTTATGGGTGGCCTACCATAGTGGCCTCAGGTGTGGACTGCCTTAGAACAGGCCCACTGTTGAAAAGGTAATATTTCATTTTTAATGACAGCAGATCTTTGCGCTGTTACGTGTGCTGCACCATGATAGGTGCTATGCTATAAGGCACAAGGGGGTAGTTAACTTACTATGCCAGGGATGCTTGATGTGCACTTGCTCCCAGAGGGAGCACATACGTCTGGTAAAAGTAGTCACTGTAATGAGTAAAGCAGGACCCCTGCTACATCATTGGTCTATTGAGCAGTTGTCAGCATTCAGGACATAGGGGTGTGTGTATTTCCAAAATACCATGGATTACATGGAGCTATGTTAGTCCAAACATTTCAGTCTCCAGTGTTAATAGGCCAGTTTAATAAATGTTATTGACACCAATTGCATGTTGATAGGTGTCAACAGGTGCAGTCTGCAGCCACACCTTGTTATATAAGTAAGGTGTGATCCTGGTCTGCTATTGATGATGTCACAGCAATGGGCTGCGGGCAGGCCCAGACAAAGGATTGCAATATGAGATTAACTCTGACACTCTGTCAATATCAGTAGCCAGGGCCTGTCTGCAGTCCTTGACTTCTAAAGCAGATATCCCATAACTGTGTCAGCACACCTACTTGTCATTAACATACGTTACAATGCACAGTGCTGCCAGACAAAACAGTGCTGTGACCTTTGCCTGCCTCATACGGCACCCTATACACCGCACCCTCGGCCACTCTTTCAGCCACATTGTAGGCTGCCATGGCAAACACTGCATTTAGAGATGTGTCCTATAGGATGACTTCAGCAACACGTTATGTTTCTGTGCTGGCAGAGTACATTTGCTTGAAATAAATTATTGTACACATATGAACGACCACCCTCCTTAGCTTATCTTTCCCCTTACAAGTACTGCCTCTGCCTGACATGTTCATTTGCCATTGTGACTGATTGAAATCCTTGATCTCTGCACCATTGCACAGTGATTGTGTTTGTGTGATTGTAAATCGTATAAACAACATATGCCTGTCCAACATTATTATGCGTCAACAACCATTGGCACACACACTTATTACCAGCAGCACAACCCCTTATGCCACCAAATTGTCATATGATTCAGCCAGCTGCCTTCATTATACACTGAGGGTGTTCAAACCCAAGCTCCCTGCAGTATTGCTCATTGTTCAAAACATCATGCTGTGGCTCAGCTTTTATGCTTCACCCTCAGTGCGCAACTTATGCCTCCCAGGATTTGGAGCCCTCCAAAACCATTCCTGCAACGTTTTACGCACAGCAGCGCAAGCACCTCGGTCGCCCATTTGTTTTGGGACTTCTAAAATTTACACAGACACATGCTTTCAGCTTGCAATGGGGGGGTGGGGGGGGGAAAGGAATCACACCCCTGCTCCCTACATCATTGTTCAGCGTTCTAACCATCATGCTGTAGCTCAGCTCTTCTGCTTTTGCATAAGTGCGCGACTTATGCCTCGCAGTATTCCTAGCACTACAAAACCATTTCTGCGCCGTTTCACGCACAGCAGCGCAAGCAACTCTGTCGGCCATGATTTTTGACAATGCAAAACTATTTTCACAAACACATGCTTTCAGTGTGAAGGGGGGGGGGGGGAATCAAACCCCTGCTCCCTACAGCATTGGTCACCGTTATAACCATCATGCTGTGGCTCAGCTCTTCTGCTTTTCCATCAGTGCGTGACTTATGCCTCCCAGTATTCAGAGCCCTCAAAACACGTTCCTGCGCCGTTTTACGAACAGCAGCGCAAGCACCTTTGTCCGCCATGATGTTTTACAGTGACAAAAAAATTACACAGACAGATGCTTTCATGGTGCACTGGGGTGTGGGGGGGGGGGGGGAATCAAACCCCTGCTCCCTACATCATTTGTCAGCGTTCTAACCATCATGCTATAGCTCAGCTCTTCTGCTTTTGCATAAGTGCGCGCCTTATGCCTCGCAGTATTGGTAGCACTCCAAAACCATTCCTGCGCCGTTTCACGCACAGCAGCGCAAACACCTCTGTCTGACATTTCTTTTGAGACTGCAAAACAAATTACACAGACAGATGATTCTAGTGGCCATTGGGGGGGGGGGGGGAATCGAACCCCTGCTCCCTACATCATTTGTCAGCGTTCTAACCATCATGCTATAGCTCAGCTCTTCTGCTTTTGCATAAGTGCGCGACTTATGCCTCGCAGTATTGGTAGCACTCCAAAACCATTCCTGCGCCGTTTCACGCACAGCAGCGCAAACAACTCTGTCGGCCATTATTTTTTACAATGCAAAACTATTTTCACAGACAGATGCTTTCAGTGTGCGGGGGGGGGGGGGGGGGAAATCAAACACCTGCTCCCTACATCATTGGTCAGTGTTATAACCATCATGCTGTGGCTCAGCTCTTCTGCTTTTCCATCAGCGCGCAACTTATCCCTCCCACTGTTGGGCTGCTCTTTCACACATCAGCGCGCCGCCTTCTGCCCACCGGCTCGCCGCCTTCTGTTGCCCAATTATATCAGTGCGCCACCCTCAGCCGCCCAACCTTAACAGCGCGCAGACCTCTGCCGCCCACAATAAACACTGCGCCGTCTCATGCCATTTAAACAAATAGGTGCGCCGCCTTCTGCCGCCCATAATCCATATGCCTCCTACACCACTTTTGCCCAAAAAATTGATGCCTCATCTGGTCTTTTTTGTTGGGTGCAATGGGGGTTTGAACCCCTGGCCCCTGCACCATAGGTCAATGTCTTCACCGTTGTACTACGGCTTTCTTGTTTGGTTGTGCAACAGCGCCCCACTTAGCCTTCTCACGCGCTAATGTGGCAACCGCACATTAGCGCGACTCACAAAACTACGGTCCGTTTTTTTCCTTTTTCTGCCTGGCCCGCCCACTCCTTATATGGCACCAAGCACACTAACGCGGACCCGCACAGCAACGGACTTTAGTAAACATGCCTGTAAGTGTATGTGTCTCATATCCCCTTGTGTTAAAAGTATCCCCCAACCGCTTTGACCCGGTGAAAAGCAGGATATAAATGCAGCTAAATAAAATCTTAAAAAAGAAGAAAGAAAGGTGTAACCCATACATAAAAAGAAAGGAAATATAACTCATGTGTAAAAAAACACTCAAAAAACCAGTCCAATGTATAAGGAATCAACATTGGCAGGAGGCAAAACATAATGGAGCAGATTTGAGATTTTTTGTTATAAAGAAAGTTAAGTTGAATTGGAGAGGGGGTGATATTAACAAGACAATTATGAGATTAGAGCAGAGGTATATTTTCTCATTAGACACTTTGGTCCCTAATGGGCTTAATTTAGATAAAGATTTATCCGTGTTTCTCTAACAATCCAATAATTTTTAGCTGTATTTAATTTTACCATCATTATTTACTTTATATTTATATTAATATAGTTGACACATTTTGGTTTTATGCTATTTATTTATTTGTCTAATATACGTTGGTGTTTTATATTATTTCTTGATAGTATTGATGTAGTTGTCATCGTTTGGTTGTTGTTTTTTGTGCTATTTATTTATTTAATATATGTTGATGTTCATTATGCAGTAGGAGTTTTGTATGCCATGAGTATTGCCTTTTTAATCATGTATAATAATGTATGCTTTTACTGCATTTTGGGATATGTATAATATAGAGTGTCATTGGTATGACAGATGCCTTTATTTCATATACGATTTTCAGGCAGTTTTTTAGTTACTTTGTTAAGGCATTCAGTTTTAATATGTCTTTTTTAGGTTCTGTTTGAATATTGCTTTTTTAATTTCATTGCTCACATTCAGTCTTTGTTTTAGTAATTATCTATTTTGACTCCGCCCCCTCCCCCTCCCCCTCCCTTTCTCCTTTTCCCCCTTCCCCCCACCCCTTTCCCGCCTTCCTTAAACCGCATGAGCCGGCGTTCTTTTCATCGATTGATTGTTGGTTTGATTGTTCCTAGGGCTGATTACAGCAAAGAAGGTAATTAGTAATTTGCAATTTTTAACTTTGTTTTGGCTCTATATGTGGATTTATAATCTTTCTTTATTAGAAAGATTCCTTATACATTGGACCGGTTTTTTGAGTGTTTTTTACACATGAGTTATATTTTCTTCCTTTTTATGTATGGGTTACACCTTTCTGCTTTTTTAAGATGGAACATTTATTATACATTCGATCGGTTGGAACTAATCTTCATTTTTTTTGCACTACTATTATATGTGGTTTTAGAACCCACGGCTCCATAAAAGACACTTTTAAAGATGTTCTATAAGACGTTGGTCTTTTAGGGCTTTAACCCCCTTTTTTATACATGTCGGTCACAATACAGAAAGGTCTTTTTATACTATCAATAATGTTCCTTTTGATATATGTACAGTACAGATAGTTATCGGGTATGATAGGTGCTTTTATTTAATAGTTCAAACATGAGTTATAGGTAGTTTTTAGTAATTTTATATAGGTAATCGATTCTTCTTTTTATATTTTCTCATTGATTTGATTTTAAATACCTGTTTTAGTTTTTCGATCGAGTACTACTTCCATATATTCATTACTTGTATGTAGCCTTTGTTTTAGTGTTCACTAACTTTGTTTTATGTCAATCTTTTAACTCCGCCCCGTTTCATGTCAATCTTTTAACTCCGCCTCTTTTCCTGCCTTCCAAAAGCGCATGAGCCGGCGTTTTTCATCGCATGATAAGTTGATTGTTTTCTAAGGCTTACTACAACCAAGAAGGTAATTAGTAATTTATAATCCATGATAGTTTGTCTCTGCATGTAGATTTTCTTTTGATCAGCAAGATTCCTTATACATTGAACCGTCGGTTTGAGTGACTTTCTATGCACGGATTACATCTTAACCACGAGTGGTTACCTTAGCCAAGATGGCCTTTTTAAAAGTATATCTCATCTTTAACATTTTCCGATTATCTTTGGCTTTATTTGTGTGGTTATAATGTCTTCTTTGTAAGAAAGAATATTCATTGCACATTTGATCGGTTGTAACCAAGCTTTTACTTTTTTGTATTACAATATGTGGTTCTATAACCCCCCTTTTATATAAAAAAAGACACTTTTAAACATGTTTTATGAGATGTTAACCTTTTAGTAGTGTTATCAAGTATATTCTCTTGATTTACAGCTTGTAATTTTAAGCCTTTTTATTGAGTAGATTTTCTTAGTTTCTTAATGTTAATTTATTCCACATTTTTTAACATGTCTTTTTGGTCACAGTTTATTTTAGTGAGGTCATCTCCATACATTTTCCATTGGTTTAAAGTTTCATTTATTACACATACATGTTCTTAAGTAGATATTGTAAAGTAATCCATGATTTTCATATGCAATTCCATGTGCAATTTGAAATTAGGTCTCGTTTATAAGTCCCCTTCTCCATATCTCAGCTGACTCACTCCTGCTTACTCTCTTTTTTGGCCTTTCTCTTCTTAAGAATGTTCTTTGAGCTTTGTTAATTATTCATTTTTTTTCTTGTCTCATTGTTTATATGAATTATAAGTATTGTCACAGGGTGGACCTAGGGCAGCATGAGAGAATGCAGGGCAGTATGAATGATCAAGGAAAAAGTGACAGGATGAATGAAGGAATGCTTGACAGTTGCCAGGGACAACGAAAGCACATGTGCCCAGAGCCCAGAGAGACACACCCCGGGAGTAAGGCACGGGACTCTGCTTCACCTAATGAAGCGCAGCTGAAGAAAGGTGGAGTCAGAAAACACATAGATAAAACGGACTACCAAACATTCAGTGGTAGGCTACCTTGGAGAGAGAGGCTACCTTGGAGAGAGAGGCTACCTTCGAGTGGGAAGCAAGCTTGGAGAGAGAGGCAAGCTTGGAGAGAGAGACAGCCTTGGAGAGAGAGGCGTTCTTACAGGCAATCTTGGAGAGAGGAGCCGAGTAGGCAATCCTGGAGAGAAGAATTGTGGAAAGAGTCCAGAGACCTGTGTGGTTCTGAGAGAAGGCAAGTGAAATATAAGAAAGCTGCAACAGCAAATACAGGGGAAAAGAAGGGATATAAGGGATATTTGCCCTCTAAAAGGGAAGAGTCTTGGAGGCATAAAAATACCCTTACAAAGCCTGGACATTCAGAGGCTGATAGCAAGTTTTCTCCTGTTTATAAAAGTATTAAAAGAAGGGAGTTTCACCTACCGAGAGAAGCAGAAGAAATCCCTTATTACAGTGAACTCTTAGCTCCAAGAGAAACGCCGTTACACAGTTTGCAATCGGGTACAGCTGAGCCGGGAGAGCTGAGGCAGACCCAGCAGGGAGCGTATCACAATTACTCAGCTAGCAAGCTAAACAGAGACCTGAGTTATCCACTGAAGCACCAGCGGGGGCAGGGTTCTAGAAAACAGCATACAGAGTTTGGTGACCTTCCCCAGGGAAGCAGTGCTACTCAGAGGAAGAGGAACTTCCTAACTAACGAGGCAAATCTGCCATACTTTTATTCTACATTAGAAGTGGGCAATGCAGATTCCTCCGGACCAGAATTGATGGAATATGAGGATTCTGGTGCATTAGAAGATACAGAATTAATGGAATGTTCTCTTACTACAAAAGAACCTGAATACTCCTTAAGGTAAAGGTTTGTGTAACCTTAATTCCATATGCAGGTAGCAAAGGCTAAAAACTCCCTCTCTCTCCCTAGCCAAACAGACAAAGTAGGCTGTTTGTTCTTTTCTTTTGTTTGACGTTATATGCTGAAGAAAGCTATTTGTGTTATCCAGTTACTTTATGTTATAAGCCAAGTTAGGCTATTTATTTCTGTTGTTAAAGAAGAAAACCTCAAAGGGACGGGGAATAAAACCCTAAAAGAAACGAAGGTTTTATGTGTGATTTGTATAGATACAAGCACGGCACAACTACCACCCTCGTAAGCCAAACCATACCAGCAGTCAAGGCTGGGGCGGATGAGGTGTGACAGTATATTTCTTGCTTTTTTATTCATTAATCTATTTATGTCTCTTTTCAGCATCATAAGAACATAAGAAATGCCATACTGGTTCAGACCGAGGTCCATCAAGCCCAGTATCCTGTTTCCAACAGTGGCCAATCTAGGTCATACGTACCTAGCAGTTTCCCCAAAAGACACAGGTTCTGCAGTGCTTGTACTAGGTCAAGCATTGATATCCTGGGTCCCTTTTTAATAGTGGTTTATGGACCTTTCCTCCAGGAACTTGTCCAAACCTTTTTTTTTTAAACCCAGCTATACTAACAGCCCTTACTACATCCTCCGGTAACAGATTCCAGAGTTTGATTACACGTTGAGTGAAGAAATATTTTCTCTTATTTGTCTTAAATAGTTTTCCCTGTAGCTTCATTACATGTCCCCTAGTCCTTCTATATTCTGATAGCGTAAACAATTGATCCACGTTTATCTGTTCCACTCCATTCATTAATTTATACACCTCTATCATATCTCCCCTCAGCCGTCTCTTTTCCAGGTTAAAGAGCCCTAACCTTTTTAGCCTCTCTTCATAGGAGTAGCCTTCCATCCCCTTCACCAATTTGGTGGCTCTTCTCTGTACTTTTTCTAATAACTCTATGTCCTTTTTAAGATACGGTGACCAGAATTGCACACAATATTCAAGATGCGGTCGTACCATGGAGCGATACAGAGGCATTATAATATCCTTTGTTTTATTCTCCATCCCTTTCCTTATGATACCTAGCATTCTATTTGCTTTCTTGGCTGCCGCTGCACACTGGGTGGAGGGTTTTAACATGTTATCCACGATGACTCCTAAATCTTTTTCCTGGGTGGTGGTTTCTAATGTGGAGCCTTGCTTCGTGTAACTATAGTGTGGGTTGTTCTTTCCTAGGTGCATAACTTTGCACTTGTCCACATTAAATTTCATCTGCCATTTGGATGCCCAGTCTTCCAATTTATCCAGATCCTCCTGCAGTTTTCCACAATCCTCTTGGGTTTTAACAACTTTAAACAGTTTTGTGTCATCTGCAAATTTGGTAACCTCACTAGTTATTCCCTTTTCCAGGTCATTTATGAATATGTCAAAAAGTAGCGGACCCAGTACAGATCCCTGGGGTACTCCACTATTCACCTTTTTCCATTGGGAATATTGGCCATTTAGCCCTACCCTCTGCTTTCTATCTTCTAACCAGTTCCCGATCCACAATAGTACACTGCCTCCTATCCCATGACTTTTTAGCTTTGCCAAAAGTCTCTGATGGGGGACCTTGTCAAAAGCTTTCTGAAAGTCCAGATACACTATATCAACCGACTCACCTTTGTCTACCTGTTTATGCACACCTTCAAAAAAACAGATCAGATTAGTAAGACAAGATCTTCCTTGTCTAAAGCCATGTTGGCTGTCTCCCATTAGGCCATGACTATCTACATGCTCTGTAATTTTGTTCTTTATGATGGTTTCTACCATTTTCCCTGGTACTGACGTCAGGCTCACCGGTCTGTAATTTTCCGGGTCACCCCTGGAACCCTTTTTAAAAATTGGTGTTACGTTGGCGACCCTCCAATCTTCAGGTATTACAGATGATTTTAATGAAAGTTCACAGATTACCAATAGCAGGTCTGCAATCTCATATTTCAGTTCTTTCAACACTCTTGGATGTATACCATCCGGTCCAGGTGATTTGCTACTATTCAGTTTATCAAATAGTTGTAATACATCTTCCCGGTGTACTGATATTTCTCTCAATTCCTCTGC
This sequence comes from Ichthyophis bannanicus, assembly GCA_033557465.1. Lineage (NCBI taxonomy): Eukaryota > Metazoa > Chordata > Amphibia > Gymnophiona > Ichthyophiidae > Ichthyophis > Ichthyophis bannanicus. The sequence continues at coordinate 129,871,325 of CM066031.1, forward strand.
AGTATCACCTTTAAATACCACTTCAGTTTTGGGTAACATCCCTATATCTTCCTCAGTAAAGACCGAAGCAAAGAATTCATTCAGTCTCTCTGCTATAGCCTTGTCTCCTCTTATTGCCCCTTTTACCCCTCTATCATTTAATGGTCCAATTGACTCTCACAGGCCTTTTGCTACGAATGTACTTGAAAAAGTCTTTATTTCGTGTTTTTGCTTCCGTAGCAAGTTTCTTCTCAAATTCCCGCTTTGCGTGCCTTATCAATGCTTTGCATTTAACTTGCCAGTGCTTGTGCTGTTTCCAGTTTTCATCATTTGGCTCTTTTTTCCATTTCCTGAAGGTTGCTCTTTTGGCAGCAACAGCCTCTCTGACCTCACCTTTAAACCATGCTGGCAGTTTTTTGGACTTTCTTCCACTTTTCTTAATGCGTGGAATACAGCTGGTCTGGGCTTCGAGGATAGTATTTTTTTTTTTTTTTTTGAAATTTTTATTTATCATTTCGTGAACGCACAATACATCATACATATATAAAACTATGCGAGGAAGGAATGTTCAGAGTTAATCGGCAGATCCAGACAGGGTCATTTCTAGACTTAAAATCGAGACAGTGAAATGTAGACAGAAGTGAAATTACAGTAAGGGGGAGGGAAGGGGGAGGGAAGGGGGGGTTGACCGCTCATGTCCCACCGTCCAGCACCAGCGAAATGTTCCGATATTGACTAATTCGTAACTAGACTGTCCCATTTGTGCATCAGTCTTCGATAGGAGGGATTTTGTTGTACATATGCTATCTCACAGGTTCGATGGTAGCACACCAAATTCCACCAGTATTCCACGCTTAAGGTTCCGAAGGACTTCCAGTGACTTAGGATAGCCTTTACCGCCAGGCTCAGTAGGAGGTCAAACAGGGCTTGATGCTGTTTCTGGAGACAAGGTACCTCCGCCAGGGATTTGTAAATGATTACCCGATATGATAAGGGCACGTTTATCCCAACTAGACGCTGTATTCGCCGCCAAACTCCTTGCCAGTACGGGAGTAAGAGAGGACAATAGTATAGCATGTGTGATAAGGTCCCGGCTTCGTGCCCACAGGACCAGCAGCGGTCATCTCTCGGTTCCTGCCACTTGGAAGTCCTCACTGGGGTAAGATATGCGCGATGCGCTAAGAAGAACAACATCTGCGTGAGGGAGGCTGATCTAGATATCCGTAGGATAGTATTTTTAAATAACACCCAAGCTTGCTGTAAGTCTTTAACCTTTGGAACCGCTCCTTTTAGTTTTTTCCGAACTATATTCCTCATTCTATCATAGTCTCCCTTTTGAAAGTTAAAAGGTAGTACTGTGGATTCCTTTACTATCTGTCCTCCACTGATTAAATCAAACATGATCATACTATGATCACTATTGCCAAGTGGTCCCAACACCCTTATTTCTTGCACCAGATCTGGCGTTCCACTAAGGACTAGGTCCAGTATGGCTTCCCCTCTGGTTGGTTCATGAATCAGCTGCTCCAAGAAGCAGTCATTTATTTCATCTAGAACTTTATCTCTTTAGCTTGTCCTGCTGTGACACTGTCCCAGTCGATACCGGGGTAATTGAAATCACCCATTATTACTACTCTGTTGTGGCTTTTGTTAGCTTCCTTGATTTCTTTGAGCATTTCATCATCCATTTGTTCATTCTGGCCAGGTGGTCGATAGTATACTCCCACTGCCATCACCTTCCCCTTCATAAATGGAATTTCAATCCATAGAGATTCTACAGCAAATTTTGTTCCCTGCAAAACTTTAATCCTTTCTGACTCAATGCCCTCTCTAACATAGAGCGCAACCCCTCCACCAATTTGTTCAGCTCTATCATTACGATATAGTTTGTATCCAGGTATCACAGTGTCCCACTGGTTATCCTCCTTCCACCATGTCTCTGAGAGTGCAATCATATCTAACCTCTCATTTAGTGCTATATATTCTAATTCTCCCATCTTATTGTTTAGACTTCTAGCATTGGCATACAAGCATTTTAGAGACTGTATTTTATTAATATTAATCTGGCTATTGGTAGGCATGGGTAATTGGGCATCTTTATGCTCTGTCTGCTCCTTACTCAAGGGCATTTGGGCTACTATACTCCCTTTTGGAACCTCACTGCTTTTGGTAGTATCCTTCAAGGATACCTTTGTCCGAACCATGCGCTCCTGGGTGACTGTCGGCTTTCCCCTATTTTCTAGTTTAAAAGCTTCTCTATCTCTTTTTTAAAGGTTAATGCCAGCAGTCTGGTCCCATCCTGATTAAGGTGAAGCCCATCCCTTCGGAAGAGCCCCCCCTTTCCCCAGAATGTTCCCCAGTTCCTAACAAATCCAAAACCCTCATCCTTGCACCATTGTCTCATCCACGCATTGAGACTCCAGAGCTCTGCCTGTCTTTTGGGTCCTGCACGTGGAACAGGAAGCATTTCGGAGAACGCTATCCTGGAAGTTCTGGATTTCAATTTCCTACCTAAAAGCTTAAATTTAGCCTCCAGAACTTCCCTACCACATTTTCCTATGTCATTGGTACCAACATGTACCAAGACAGCAGACTCCCCCCCAGCACTATCTATGATCCTATCTAGGCGGTGCGTGAGATCTGCTACCTTCGCACCAGGCAGGCATGTTACCAGGCGATCCTCACGTCCACCAGCCACCCAGCTATCTACATTCCTAATGATTGAATCACCAACTATAACAGCTGTCCTGACCCTCCCCTCATGGGGACATGGCCCTGGAGAAACGTCCTCGGTGCGAGAGGGTTTTACATCACCTGGAGGACAGGTCCTAGTTACAGGATCACTTCCTGCCACACCAGGGTGATGCTCTCCTGTCACGTGACCTCTCTCCTCCATGGCAACAGGGATGCTGCCAGACTGGAGGTGGGACTTCAGGACTATATCCCTGTAGGTCTCGTCCATGTACTTCTCTGTATTTCTTATGTCTTCCAGGTCTGCTACTCTAGCCTCTAGAGAACGGACTCGTTCCCTGAGAGCAAAGAGCTCCCTGCACTTAGTGCATATGTAGGACCTCTCACCAACTGGGAGAAAATCATACATGTGACACTCAATGCAAAAGACTGGAGAACCACCATCTCGTTGCTGGACCTCTGTCTGCATCTTAGTTTAAAGCTTGTGTTTAGGTCTTTTAAATTCGGTATATAATAAGGATTGGTGTAGATGCTTATACTAATAAAAGTGTATCTAATACCCCTAATACACCCTGTGTACCTGAAGCTTAATTAATCTCAGGTCCTCTGTGTATGACTGATTTGGATTAAGAGCTGCACCTGAGAGCAGCCCCTTTCCTCTAAGATGTGCAAGTACCTATAAAACTACAATTACCCCAGGGGTGGGTGGGTGCTGGGTAGGGAGGGAGGGAGATAAGTCCTATTAAAGAGGGCAGTTACAAGGTACCCTGTCCTGAACCCTCAGCAGGGGGATGGGGGTACCACACAAAGCCCAGGTAGTTGAGAGAGGCAAGGTAAGTACAGCTGAGAAGGCTGAACTAGCACACCACTAAGACAAACAATAAATAATTAAACAGTTAGACAAACAGTAAATAATTAAATAAACAGCTAGAACTCACAGTAAGATGTCCTAGGAGGCAAATATCCACTCACTAGCAGAGCTCTGTAAAAGTACAGCCCTTCTCTGATCAGAGAAAAGCAAACTAAAACAGACTTTGCACACGTGGAGAAAACAGGAAGAAGGCTACACAATACCTCAGGGGGAGGGGGAGGATTCACTCAGGCAGGCAAGGACAGGAAAAAGCTTAACAAACAGCAGGTTCTGGGGAGAGAGATTTAATTCAAAATGGCTACCACACAAAGCCCAGTTAGTTGAGAGAGGCAAGGTAAGTACAGCTGAGAAGGCTGAACTAGCACACCACTAAGACAAACAATAAATAATTAAACAAACAGTTAGACAAACAGTAAATAATTAAATAAACAGCTAGAACTCACAGTAAGATGTCCCAGGAGGCAAATATCCACTCACTAGCAGAGCTCTGTAAAAGTACAGCCCTTCTCTGATCAGAGAAAAGCAAACTAAAACAGACTTTGCACACGTGGAGAAAACAGGAAGAAGGCTACACAATACCTCAGGGGGAGGGGGGAGGGGGAGGATTCACTCAGGCAGGCAAGGACAGGAAAAAGCTTAACAAACAGCAGGTTCTGGGGAGAGAGATTTAATTCAAAATGGCTACCACACAAAGCCCAGTTAGTTGAGAGAGGCAAGGTAAGTACAGCTGAGAAGGCTGAACTAGCACACCACTAAGACAAACAATAAATAATTAAACAAACAAACAGACAAACAGTAAATAATTAAATAAACAGCTAGAACTCACAGTAAGATGTCCCAGGAGGCAAATATCCACTCACTAGCAGAGCTCTGTAAAAGTACAGCCCTTCTCTGATCAGAGAAAAGCAAACTAAAACAGACTTTGCACACGTGGAGAAAACAGGAAGAAGGCTACACAATACCTCAGGGGGAGGGGGGAGGGGGAGGATTCACTCAGGCAGGCAAGGACAGGAAAAAGCTTAACAAACAGCAGGTTCTGGGGAGAGAGATTTAATTCAAAATGGCTACCACACAAAGCCCAGTTAGTTGAGAGAGGCAAGGTAAGTACAGCTGAGAAGGCTGAACTAGCACACCACTAAGACAAACAATAAATAATTAAACAAACAGTTAGACAAACAGTAAATAATTAAATAAACAGCTAGAACTCACAGTAAGATGTCCCAGGAGGGGACAACAGATTTGTATTGTTATACAGTACGGTATATGACCATTGGTCTTTTATAGAGGTATTTATGTTTTATATGTTATACATGTGTTTTTGGCTGTCTTAGCAATTTCATTTTGAAAGTTTCAGATATGTTTTTTCATTTTTTTTATTGTTATTAAACTTATTGATGATTTATTAATCGTTATGATATGTATTGCTGTTTGTTTTTTGTCTCTTTATGCGTGTTAATTTTAAATGTTCTTTGTTTATGATTTTAGTTTTATGCCACAATAACCCCTGACGAAGTGTTGCGAAACACGGCCTGTGTCGGGTTGGCAATATTCAGTAAAGTTTCTGGTTTTTCCACTATACCACAGCATAGGGGCCCAGCACCAGGCATGGCTACAATCCTCTGACCTTGAGCAATGGGTCCAAGACAAGCTGCTTAATGTCCCCTGTACTGGGAAGAACCTCTTCGGCAAACCCATGGCCGAAAAGCCTGCCGAGATTGAGGAAGAGTTTGATTCACCAGAGGCTCTCAAAGAAGACTTTCTTATCCCTTCAAGAAATCATCAGGGAAAAGGCCCCTTTTCCCAAGAAAAGCTATCAGTATCAGTCCTACTCTGGCCATCAGCAAGGTTCTCATTCCAAGAGGCAGGGATAGGGGGCTCAGAAGGCAAAGGCACCTAAGCCCCAAACCCCAGACCCCACCCAGCCTGGGGGGAGCTTTTGACTCCTAGGACAGGGTTTCTCCTCCCCCAGGAGACCTTCAACAGCCCACAGGGAGGCACCTGGCACTCTTCTCCCACAGATGAGCCTCAATCACCTCAGATTCCTGAGTACTACAGGTAGTCAGGGAAGGATACTTCCCCCACCTACAGCAGTTTTTTTCAAGGAGGGCCGGTGAGACGTCTCCTTCACCAGATCCTGCGACTCACAGAGCTCACAGGTCTTCTCAAAGACAGAGCAGTAGAACTCGTGCCCAGACACCCGTGAGACAAAGGCTTCTACTCCAGGTATTTCCTTGACCCAAAAAGGACTGGGGGCCTCAGGCCCATCCTGGACCTGCAAAACTTAAACAAGTTTCTGGTGAGGGAGAAGTTCAAGATGCTTTCCCTTGGAACACTGCTGCCTTACCTCCGCCAGGGAGACTGGGTTTGCTCCCTAGACCTAAAGGATGCCTACACACACATCCTAATCCACCCCTCCAACAGGCAGTACCTAACATTCGTGGTAGGAGGAGGACACTACCAGTAGAGGATTCTACCCTTTGGCCTGGCCGCCTCTCTAAGGGTCTTCACAAAATGCCTAGCAGTGGTCGCTGCCCACCTACATTTGCAAAGGGTTTTTGTCTTCCCCTTCCTAGATGAATGGCTCATCAGAGGCAGCACGGCCATAGAGGCCCATCAGGCCACAGGGCACGCAACCCTCCTACTGCAGCACCTCGGGTTTGTCATCAACTATCCCAAATCTCACCGCACTTCAGCCCAGAGCCTGGAATTCATTGGCGCTCAGGCCTTTCTCACTAGCGAAAGGGCAGAACGCCTCAGAGAGCTGGCTGCAGAGGTGCAGCACGGTCCATTGGTGCCAGCCCTTCTCCTCCTCCACTGTGTAGGCCACATGGCCTCCACGGTTCATGTGACCCTGCTAGCCTACTTATACATACGAACAGCTCAGTGGTGCCTCTGCTCCCAATGGACGCAAGCCCTGGACAGATTGCAGGACAGGATCAGGGTGACTCGCCAGCTGGCAGAGTCCCTCAGCTAGTGGCAACTTCTCTGCCACCTCCAAGCTGGGATACCTTTCCAAGCACCCACACCTCAGTGGGTCCTCACCATGTACACCTTCCTCCTTGGTTGGGGGCTCATTGCGAGGACCTGCGCATCCAAGGCCACTGGTTCCAGGCAGAATCCCTGCTGCAGAATAATCTCATGGAACTGGCTATCTTTCTGGCTCTACAAACGTTCTGCCACTGCCTGCAATACCTGCTGGTGCTGATACAGACTAACAACCAAGTTGCCATGGTCTGCATCAACAAGCAGGGGTGCACAGGGTCATACTCCCTCTGCCAGAAGGTAGTGGCCTTCCTTTCCTTTGCAGCTTGCAAGAACATGCTTTTGCAAGTGGTCTACCTCCTCGCCCAGGGCAACCTCCTGGCAGACACATGTAGCTCATTTAGAGAGGTTTATTTTGGAGCGGCAGGGTTTAGTTGAGGTTAATCGGGATGAGTGATTATATAAATATGCCTCTGTATTATGGGTTTAGTTAAAACCTTAATTTCATGTTGGTTTATTTTTCTTTATCTGAATTCATGCCTGGGTCCCATTAACGTGGACTTGATCATTTTTGTTACTGATTTTTGATGGATATTCTTTGTATTGTTTCCGATTGTCTTGATTTATTGACTTCATTGTATGGTGTTAAAACTTCAATAAAAAAAAAAAAAAAAAAGAAGGTAGTGGCCTTCCTTTCCATTGCAGCTTGCAAGAACATGCTTTTGCAGGTGGTCTACCTCCCCGCCTAGGGCAACCTCTTGGCAGACACACTGAGCAGGGTGCTCTAGCCACATGAGTGGCGCCTGAACCCCAGGGTGGCTTCACAGCTCTTCCACCTCTGGGAGACGCACATGATGAACCTCTTTGCCATCCTGGACAATGCGCAGCTATCCCAATTCTGCTCGCGGCAACCGCAACCAGCGAGGGTGGCAGTGGATGACTTCCTGATCCGGTGGTCGGAAGGCCTCCTCTATGCCTTTCCTCTGAGCCCTCTGGTCGCCTAGACCCTCTTCAAGATCCAAAGTGAGGGGGTAACTCTGATACTAATTGCCCACAGGTAGCCTAGACAGCCCTGGTTCCCTCTACTGCTTTCCCTGGTGGCAACACACTAGGTCCTGCTGGACCGTGCCCCAGTCCTTCTGTCTCAAGAGGAGGACTCCCCCTTGCACTCCAATCTCTAATGCTAACAGTGTGGCTGCTGAAAGGGTAGCTTTGGTCACTTTCAACTTTTCACGTAAGATCAAGGAGGCCCTATTAGCTTCCTGCAAGCCCTCCACAAGGCGAGCTAATGCCTTTAAATGGCAAAGATTCTCAGTATGGTGTGTGGAGAGGCGGGAGAATCTGTTTTCCTGCCTGGTGCATTTAGTGCCCCAGCACCCACAACATCTGTCGCACACTGGGCTAAAGTCAAATTCAGTGAAGGTGCACCTGAGTGTGATCGCTGCATACCACTACCCTATTGAGCGGAAGCCCCTCTCAGGCCAGCCCCTAGTCTCATGGTTCCTATGGGGCCTTCTCTTGTCTAAGTCCCCTTTCCACCCCCGGCCGCGGAATGGGACCTCAACGTGGTGCTCTCTCAGCTTACCAGGACTCCTTTCGCGCCTTTGGCTATGTGACATCTGCACCATCTTTCATTGAAGGTGACCTTCCTGGTGGATTGCACATCTGCTTTCAGAGTAAGCAAGCTTCAGGCCTAGTAGCAAAGCCACCCTATACGAAATTCCAGAACACGGTTGTGCTCCACACGCACCAAAATTCCTCCCAAAGATGGTATCTCCTTTCCACCTCACCAGGAGGTGGTCCTGCTCACCTTTTTCCAATGGCCTCACATCGGTTGGGAGGAATAAACTGGATTGTAAATGGGCCCTGTCCTTCTACCTACAGCAGGCTCAGGGCCATCGCAAAGCTCCTCAGTTTTTTGTTTCTTACGACCTCAGCAGACTGGGGCTTCCTGTGACTAAATGAACTGTGTCTGCTTGGGTGGCAGACCATATTGTCCTCGACTATGAGCAAGCTGGTCTCTCCCTGGAACACTGGATCATTGCATGAGAGCAATGGCCACATCGGTTGCGAACCTGCTGCTTAGTGCCACATGGTCTTCTATTCACACATTCACAGCTCACTACTGTCTGGAAAGCAAGTCCCATTGGGACAGTGCCTTCAGCCAGGCAGTACTCTGTAATCTTTTCAGGGTGTAGGCAACTCCTGCCATCTGACCCTTCTCTATTTAGGCTAACAGAGTGACAGTGCCGCTGGACACTAGAGTCTTGCAAAGTGTCTCAGTTGGGGACTCAGCTTCTGCAACTCATGGCTACCTGATTTAGTTGCTGTTGGTAATGTCATAGTTCAGTCCTTGGCAGCCTGGAACTATATGTGAGTACTGACTTCCTGCTTACTTACCTGTAACAGGTATTCTCCAGGGACAGCAGGAATCAGTCCTCACAACCCTCCCTCTTCCCCTGGGAATTGATTCCCTACCTTGCTTTGTTTTCACTACATCCTAGCTATGTCATCTGACTGAGCAAGATGGAACCCTTGGGTGGGAAGGGGACCATGCATGTGTGGTGGCATCTCCCAAAGGCTTTCTTTGAAAGCTGGTGCCTCCATGAGGGCTCCGTCAGCACCAATATCACTCATATGTGTGGGCTGATTCCTGCTGTCCCTGGAGAACACCTGTTACAGGTGAGTAATTACACTTTCTTCTGAGGCAATGGAGGGTTAAGTGATTTGCCCTAGATCACAAGGAGTCATAGAGGGAATCAAATCCTGGTCTCTTGGCGGCTACTCCACTCATGGAGCTGTTATATAGTTAGATTTGTAAATAAATAATATTCAATTTTTTGAATAATGGATGGGCTAAGTGGATAGCTGAAAGAAATAATATGGTTTCCTCTCCTTCCCCCTTACCCCCTCAGACTTAAATAACTACTTCCATCCCCTTACAGCATCCTGGTACATGTCTTTTACATTGAAATTTATTAGTTCCACACTAAAGGCCTTCTAGACTCAATCAAGCCAATATTCAAAACCTTAACTGGCCACAGATAGTACCAGTGAATATCTCCTCAGACTGCCCTGGGAGGAGTTTGTATTTAAGCAATGCCATTGAAAAGTGTAGCACACATTCTTACTAATGTCGGACGTTATAAAATTACACCCAAAGGGACTTGCCCAAATTCAGAAGGAGTGTTGGGGGGGGGGGGGGAGGAGGGCCTAAGATTTGAACCCTCATTAGGCCACGACTAACTTTTCAGCAGCAAGTGTTGCTTCTTTTTAATTCTCATTGAACGTCATACTCTCGAAGAGGTGTGTAAAATCTTGGATCTGATTCTGAAGGAAGAAGGTGCTGAAGAACTCAGCAGTCATCCTGCAAGACGATCACTTGAGTCCCCTAAATCAACCTTAATACTAAGGGACCTCATAATGTGCAGCTTCTTGAAAATCTATCTGGTCAATATCAAACAATCACAGCCCCCCTTTCTTGAGCGATTCAAGTTCCTTATCCCTCCAGATCAGTCCCGAACCTCTAGGTAGTGTACCTCTTCCAGAAGCTTGGAGACTGAGCATGTCATCTTTTGATGACACCTCTCTGCTTTTACCACTGGCACCGTCTACTAGCCCCAGTTTACTCAGTCTCCAAGCAGCTGGAGGAGGTGTGAGCCAGGGGTTCTGGACTCTCTGAAGGCAACTAAGGAGATAGCCTTTTATTTTCTTGCTTCCCTGGGCTCAGCACTGGATTTTATTCTGAGTGGAAAAAAAAATAGAAATTATATTCAAGCAGGCAGGATTTCAGACACTCTGCAGGCAAAGGAGGGGATCCCCCGGCCTCCCTTGCGAGCTGGAAGGACCCGTTTAACCGAGGGAGAGCAGGCAGCTCCCGAACCCGTTATCGGGTGAGGAGCTGTCTCCCAGACCTCAGTAGCGAGATGGACAGCTCCTGCTGAGCCTTCAGCGCCTAAGCCCTTGGAGTTGGCTGAGCATGGGGTTGGTAGGAGGTACAACAAACATCTGCTGCAGAGTGCAGGTAAGCACCGGAAAGAAGAGGGAATTTCTTTTGGGGTGGTTTAGGTCGAACAGCAGTGCTGTGTTTCTGAAGGGTGCAGGAAGCAGGCCCCGAAAGGGAGGCGCTCTCCACATGGCGAGAGGCTAGAGCGGTGCAAGAACGGCTGTGTTCATCTGTGGCTCCTGCAGCGACCTGGAGGTTTGCTTCTTTTGCCTCCCCTCCCCCCCCCCCCCGGGGCTGTCAGGGGGGGGGGGTTGGGTTAATTGCTGTCTATGATCTGCTTTTAGCTTTTGCATCCGTGTTTTGAGGGAGACAGCAGTTAGGGCCTAGAGGCCTGCAGTTATTGCAGTATATTTCAGTTCCTTTTCCCCCATTTTGATTCATTTGGGTTTGTTTAGTTCACAAAGACTCTCGGTTGTGCCTGTTGGATGTTAAACAGGTCCTGAAGCGCTATTTGAAGTGTACGGTGGCTTTTTGGAGATCAGAGTGAATGTTCATTCTGTTCGGGGGGCCTCGGAGGGGAGAATCTGCGGTCAAGGCTTCTATTTCCAGATGGATTAGAGAGATTATTGTCTTGGCCTACGCGGTGAAGGGGAGAGTGATGCCGGCAGGATTGCGGGCACATTCCATAACGGGTCAAGCACCCTCGTGGGCGGAGTATGGTTAGGTGCCACCGGCAAAGATCTGTAAGATGGCATCCTGGTCTTCCCTTTATACCTTTGCTAAGCATTATCGCCTGGATATTCAGGCTTCGGGTGATGCTCAGTTTGGAGGGTCAGTGCTTCAGGCCGGGTTGGCAGGTCCCTCCCATTAGGTTAACTGCTCTGTTACATCCCAGAGGTGCAGGACTGGACTGGAGGGATGATAAGGAAAGAAAAATTAGACTTACCTGCCAATTGTTGTTCCTTGAGGAACTCCATTCCAGTCCCAGATCCCACCCTTGATGGTTTCTAAGAAGGTGGGGAGAGGGCACTTCCGGATAGGACACTGTGAACACATTTATACATTGGGAGCCGGGGCCAGGAGTACTCCCAGTCTCACGCATCATCCAGTTGGACATAGTCAGCGTTGCTTAGGTAAGCCTCCCTGGGTTGGGGGGAATGGGGGTTTCCTTCCCAGGTGAGGGGGGCTAATAAGTTGGGGTGTATAGGTTTGAGAGTTTATAGTTGTTTAACTACTTATTTCTTACTCCTGTGAATCTGCTTTGTCAGTAGGTTACTGGGGCTGGTAGGCAGTGCCAGCGGTATAAGTAGATTGGTGTCATCAAAAGATGACATGCTCAGTCTCCAAACTGCTGGAAGAGGTACACTACCCAGGAGTTCGGGACTGGACTGGATTTCCTCAAGGAACAACAATTAGCAGGTAAGTCTAATTTCTCTTTATTTATTATACAAATGTATTGCTTGTTCCACTACCAAAATATTCAAAGTGAGATATAATGACCCCCATATCCCTCTGATTTATGATGGACGGCAGTAGTAGAACCTCCCTTCCCTCCCCCATCATATGCTACTCCCTGTGGGAATTATTGCTTTGTATTTTTCTTTGAAAATAAGGGAAATTATAACTAATTTTTCCTGTTTATTTCTCTAAACAGGCTATGAAAGGAGCAGTTCCGATACTTTATCAAGAATTAAACAAGAGGAAGAGCCGTATGTCCAAGATTTCCAGGAGTCAGGAGAGAGAGCAGTTACTGACTCATACCCAGGTGAGTAATAATAAATAGTGTACTGAGTAATAGGAGATATTACAGAATCCAGCTGAGGATTACTAATTTACTTACCTGTATCCTTTGTTTTCACATATGGAGAATATAAGCCCTCACGTGTAAGTAATGCTATTTAATGGAGCCCAGGAGAATAACCATAGTCAAGTCCAGACCGGGAGAATTCCCATACTGTTTTACAAGAGGCTGTGCCAAACATAGCGCCTCTGCATGTGTATGTGACTCTACACCCAGCGGGAGCAGCAATTTTAAAAAGCTGCACATGGGCCAAAAAACATTTAAATGGTGGCTTGAGTGGCAAGCTCTGGCAGTGATCCCTGATAAAAACAGCACATTCTGACTCCACAACTTAAACACTTGAAAAACCTACAGCAGATGGCCCCGTAGGGTGTGGAGATAGCAACATGGCAACAAGATGAAAAACCGTAGACTGAAGGCATTCGTGAGGATGGCAAGATGGCGACCAGTGAACTGCAGGTCCTGGAGATAGAGGAGGAGGACGAAAGAGATGACAGCATGGAGCGGACTGCGGTGACAGTATCGCAGATGTGAAGGGCTGGATTAAACGAATGGTTCAAGGAGTTGAAGAAGGAGATCACCACTGTGAGAATGGAATTGGGGGTCTGGTTGGCAAAGTCAAAGAGGAGCTAGTGGAATTGGGCTGCAGGGTGGGAGAATACAAGGACACCTGTACAAGTTGGCAGATGAGCAGGCAGCTCTGGTGACCCAGGTACAAAAAAAGAGGAGTGGAAAGAAATGCTAATGCTTATAGTTGAGGACATGGAAAACCATTCGCGACAAAATAATTTGCACAAAAGGGGGGTCCTAGAGGAGGCTGAGTTCCTTGATAGCCAAGGCTATCTGCAAAGTGATTTTGCGCCATGGTGGAGCAGAAGAGGTTCCACCATCTATTCAATTCAATAGAGCTTACCGGATGCTGGGATCACCCAAGACTAATGTTCCAAGAGACATAGTAATACGTATACATGACTTTACTATCAAAGAATGGATCGCCGCAAAAATGTGGGCCATAAATCACTTTGACTTGCAAGGATATCAGATAGCCATCTTCGCCAATCTGGCCAAAGGAACTTTACAAAGGCGAAAAAAAATAAGTGCAATTCCTCATCGTCTCTCCGGGCCAGTCCAGGCAAGTGAGGGTTGTCAACCTTCTCCAGCAGCCGAGGACTGAAAAACTGAAGTTTTACTGAAACAGTATCTGGCTCCCTCTGCTGGCCGAACCCCAGTCTTTCAGTTCTCAGCATCTGAAGGCGACGTATGTTGTCTGCCTCCCTGAGAATAGGTTAGAATATTGTTTTAGGGTTTTGATTTGGTCTAGTTTTCTTTTAATTTACTGATACCTCCGTCAGGGGAAAGGGTTCTAGCAGGGCTCTCCCCTTCAGCCGCGATCTTTTATCAATGCTGGCTTGGAATTCATCGGAGCACTAGAGGCAGAGCCTGCCTCGACTTCAGCTCCAGGCCCAGAGGGGGAAGCGGTAAGTGGTTCTGGGAGCCCCGGAGACCATCTGACAGCTTCCGCAGTCACAAGCACGCCGCTGCTAGCAGCGGGGGGACAGCTGCTTTGACGGTACAATTCCGCACTCATCGGCTTCCTCTCGGGCTCAGGTCAGTCAGCTCGCCGAAGTGTTTGTTTTTTCCTGCATACCGGTTGGCGCATGTCGCTCATTGTTTTTTCGGCGGATTCGGGACGTCAAGTTTCACCAGGGTTTGCCGTGAGCAGTTTCTTCGGGCACTGTTCATTTTAGTTTTGCCGTGCGATTCGCCAGCATGGAACCTCGGCCGGATGCCTCTGAGCTTCTGGGGGGCCTTCCTTCTGTCTCAGAAATGGCGGGAACGGCGGCCATTTCTGCTGCATCTGCTCCTTTACCTTCTGGTCACAAAAGCTCGTCCAAGAGAAAGGCAATGGCTAAGAAGCCGTTTAATGTGGAGGAAGCTCCTTCACTTTCATTGCCTGCGGTGCAGGAGACTTTGGGAAACACCTTTTCAGCTGATTTTATTCTGGCTATGCATAAGGCATATTGTTTAAAGTGGCAGCAGGCTCCAGTTAAGGCCTCGGCCCCTCTCCCCTCCCAGGGCCTGGATACAGGAGCTTCTCTTTTGGACCTGGGGGAAGGTACCTCCAGCTCTGTCCATGGGACCCAAGGGGCTACCGATAGCATCGGTGTACCCGGCCCAGAGCTCCACAGTGTGGAAGAAGGTGAGATTTTGCTGGACCCAGGTGTAGATCAGTGGGCGGCTGATCTTGAGGAGGGGGAGTTGGGAGTCAGTGACGATCCTAGTCTTTTCAGGGTGTTTAGAAAAGAGGAATTGGGGGCTCTTATTTCCCAGACCCTGACGACATTGAATATTGTTCTGCCCCCGGCTCGGGAACAGCCGTTAGAAGATCCTCTGCTCCAAGGGTTTAAGATGGAGCAGAAGTGTTTCCCGGTGCACCGCGTTATGAAGCAGATGGTGGAGTCCGAATGGGAATGCCCAGAAGCAACTCTTCGGGGGGCTTGGGCTATCTCCCGCTTGTATCCATTGCCGCAGGAGGAGCTGGATATGCTTAGAATGCCTAAGGTGGATACCTTAGTGTCGGCAGTGACCAAGAAAACCACCATTCCGGTAGAGGGCGGGGCGGCCCTCAAGGATTTGCAGGATAGGAAGCTAGAGGCTCTGTTAAAGCAGACTTTTGAGACTTGCGCCCTGTCGCTCAGAGCGGCCTTCTGTGGGGCATACGTGTCTAGGGCCTCCATTAGATGGATTCAAGGAGGGGTCCAGACCAAAGGAGAAGAAGAGGATGGCGCAAAGCTGGAGTCGGCTGCGGCTTATTTGGCGGATCCTTTTTATGACCTTGTTTGAATTTCTGTTAAGTCTATGGCAGCAGTTATTGCGGCTCGGAGATTCCTCTGGTTGCGAAATTGGTCAGCGGATGTTTCGTATAAAACACGTCTTACTAAGCTACCTTACAAGAGCACATTGCTTTTTGGGGCAGCTTTGGATAAGATTGTCAAGGATTTAGGTGACTCCAAAGGTGGTCGCCTCCCAGAAGACAGGCCGAAGGGTCAAAGACCTGCCGGGGGCCACAGAACTGCGGTGCGGGAGACGCGCAAGTTCAGAGGCTCTCGGTTTGTCCCCTATCAAAGGGGGCGCTTTGTGGCTCGTGAGCAGTCCTTGCGAGGAGCTCGAGGGTTCGTCAGGGGTTATTTCCAAACCCAGCAGAACTCCAGCAAAAAGTCACAATGAAGTGAGGTTGGTCCAGATGGAAATTCCGGTGGGGGGACGGCTGCAGCGGTTCCTTTCTGTCTGGATCACAATAACGACAGATCTCTGGGTGCTAGAAATTATACGTGACGGTTATGCCCTCGAGTTTGCTCGTCCGTTGCGGAACGCTTTCATGGCGTCTCCATGTGGTTCTGCGGAAAAAGCAGCGGCGGTGTCCGAGACCCTTCAGCGCTTGTTGTGCCTTCGTGCGGAGGTTCCGGTTCCAAACGACCAGTTAGGGTTAGGTCTGTACTCCATTTATTTCGTGGTCCCCAAAAAGGAGGGGTCCTTTCATCCTATTTTGGATCTCAAGCACGTGAACTGCTGTTTGCAAATTCCGCACTTTCGCATGGAGACTCTCAGATCCGTGATTTGCTCCGTGTAGCCCACGGAAGTACTCACCTCCATCGACCTGACAGAGGCCTACCTACATATTCCAGTAAGGCCAGAGCACCAGAAGTTTACGTTTTGCGGTACCCATGGGTCACTTCCAGTTCAAAGCATTGCTGTTTGGATTGGCCACGGCGCCGCGGACCTTCACAAAGGTGATGGTAGTGGTAGCAGCGGTGTTGAGGCGAGAGGGCGTGTTGGTACACCCATATCTCGACGATTGGTTGATTCGGGCACCGTCGGTTGCGGAATCCGAAGTGGCAACGGCTCGGGTGGTCGACCTACTCGAACGGTTGGGCTGGGTAATAAACCAGACCAAGAGTCATTTGCGGCCAACCCAGCGACTCCTGTATCTTGGGGCGCTGTTCGACACGAGCGTAGGAGCAGTGTTCTTGCCCGAGCCCAGGATACAGAAGCTTATGGGGCAGGTGAAAACGTTTCTGCGCCTGAAAGCGCCAACGGCATGGCGTTACTTGCAGCTGCTCGGTTCCATGGCGGCAAACCTCGATCTGGTGCCCTGGGCTCGGGCGCATATGAGACCGTTACAACATGCGTTGCTGTCCAGGTGGTCTCCTCAGGATCACCCCCTGTCTCGCAGATTACCTCGCGCGCCTGCCGTGAGCGACAGTCTGCTCTGGTGGTTGGATCCCGCTCATCTCCGGGCGGGAATGCCCTTGCGGTCTCCGGATTGGTTACTCCTCACGATCGATGCCAGTCTCGCAGGCTGGGGGGCTCATTGCCTGTCTCACATAGCTCAGGGGGTTTGGACACCGGAGGAGTCGGGTTTGTCCATAAACCTGCTAGAGCTCCAGACGGTGCAGTTAGTGCTGCAAGAGTTTCGTCTTCTCGTCGAGGGCAAGGCGGTGAGAGTTTTCTCCGACAACTCCGTGACGGTGTCGTATATCAACAAGCAGGGTGGTACAGGCAGTGCTGTTCTCTTGGAGGAGAGTCAACGGTTGATGAGCTGGGCGGAGACCCACCTGGTAGCTCTTTCAGCGGCTCATGTGGCAGGCCGCGACAATGTGCAGGCGGATTATCTCAGCAGGCATGTGGTAGATCCAGGGGAGTGGGAGTTGAATGCAGAAGTGTTTCACGACCTAATCCTCCGTTGGGGACAGCCGACGATGGATCTGATGGCCACCTACGACAATGCCAAGGCCAGTCGGTTCTTCAGCAGGAGGAGAGAACGTATGTCCAAGGTTCCGGACTCTCTGGCGCAGCCGTGGCCTTCGGTAGGGCTGCTCTATGTGTTCCCTCCGGGGCCGTTAATAGGCCGAGTCCTATGGCGGATAGAGGGCCACGGCAGACGGGTAATACTGGTGGCTCCGGATTGGCCCCAGAGACCGTGGTACGCGGATCTGGTCCGCCTACTGGTAGACCGTCCTTGGCGTCTGCCGGCGCGAGCGAATCTCTTGAGTCAGAGTCCGCTTCTCATGCCAGACATGGACCGCTTCTCGCTTACGGCTTGGCTCTTGAGCGGGAAAGGTTGAGGCGTCGAGGTTATTTGCCATCGGTCATCGACATTCTCCTCCGGGCCAGACGCTTGTCTACTTCTCTAGCGTACTTTCGCATCTGGCGGATTTTTGAACGCTGGTGTGGGGAGCACGGTCTGCGGTCGGGCTGCTTCCTGGTGCCGGAGGTGTTCTCCTTTCTGCAAAACGGTCTTGATAAGGGATTGGCCCTCACAACGCTCAAGGTGCAAGTCGCAGCGCTGGCGTGTTTTCGGGGTAGGATTAAGGGGATGCTTCTTTCTCGGCATCTGGATATTTTGTGGTTCCTGAGAGCGGTCAAGAACTTGCGTCCTCCGGTACGCCTCATCATTCCAGCTTGGGATCTTAATTTGGTATTGGAGGCTTTAGTGCGGCCTCGCTTTGAGCCAGCAAGAGAGGTGTCCTTCAAAGAACTCTCCTGGAAGATCGCTTTCTTAGTGGCCTTATGTTCGGTAGGCGAGTGTCGGATCTTCAAGCACTTTCATGTAGAGAGCCCTTCTTGCACTTCACTTGGGAGAAGGTGGTGTTGCGTCCCGTACCCTCCTTTCTCCCAAAGGTGGTATCCAGTTTCCATGTGAATCAGTCTATTTCCCTTCCAACTTTTCAAGATCACCAAGGGGCTCCCATCGATTCGGTTCTCCGAAAGTTGGATTTAGGTGGGGTACTTAAATGGTATCTTCGCTGGACACAACCCTTTTGCAAATCGGACAGGCTGTTCGTTTTGTTTGGGGGGCCGAGAAAGGGGGAAGCTGCCTCCAAGGCCTCCATAGCGCGATGGGTTAAATGTGCTGTTGCAGCGGCTTATCAGGCGAGCGGCAAGTCGCCGCCGGAGCTTTTCAGGGCTCATTCAACTCGTAGCCAGGCGACGTCCTGGGCTGAGCTGGCACTGATTCCGCCGGTGGATATATGTAGGGCGGCAACTTGGTCGTCATTGCACACTTTTTCGAAGCATTATCGGTTGGATGTTCAGGTCAGGGGTGATGCAAATGTGGGAGCGTCGGCCGTCATTGCGGGTCTCGCAGGCCCCTCCCAGGGATAGTTACTGCTTTGGTACTTCCCTCACTTGCCTGGACTGGCCCGGAGAGATGATGAGGAAGAAGAAATTAGACCTTACCTGCTGATTGTCTTTCCTTGAGTTCTCTCCGGGCCAGTCCAGGTCCCACCCGGTTACATTTGCGAGGTATCGTTCTTTCCGTGTTCAGTGTCTTCTGACGTTGGGGGTAGGCTCCGCTTTGCTCCACGACCATTGTCGATTTGGGCGGGAGGTTCCACATTGCTTGATATGGTTTGTTGGGCTCCCTCAGCTTCTTGCGGGGCTAATTCTCTGATTCCCTACAGTTATGGGAACGTTACAAAACAAATAAAAAAGGTAACAAAGAAAGAAATAAAAAAAAAAAGGAAAGAATCTCAATGGAGAACGGTCGAGGGGAGGTGCCTTGCTTAGCATACATAAGGGTCAGGAGTATGGAGCTCGTAGTTTTAGGCGGGTTCCGTTGGTTTCTCTTTTAGTTATCGTTCTGCTGCTTTGTAAGTTTAGACTGAGGTTCGGCCAGCAGAGGGAGCCAGATACTGTTTCAGTAAAACTTCAGTTTTTCAGTCCTCAGCTGCTGGAGAAGGTTGACAACCCTCATTTGCCTGGACTGGCCCAGAGAGAACTCAAGGAAAGACAATTAGCAGGTAATGTCTAATTTCTTCTTACTCAAACTGTGGCAAGGACAGTTGAAATACAGATGGCTATATCTGTTTGGGTTCACCATTATGAAAGATGGCCACACATGGTGTGCCTGCACGGTGGAGGAGACGTTGAGGGTCATTGGAGAAGCAGGACAGCAAGTGGAGGGCATGGCAGGATCCTCATTGAGAAAGGCAGATAGACCAAAAAATAATGATTGGACCCGGATGTGTAAGGAAGGATCCAGCCAAAGGAGGAAAGGACTGGCGAAGGAAGCACCAATATAAAGCAAAGAGGCATGGACTTTTCAATACAGCTAGAAAATAAGAACATAAGAGATGCCATACTGGGTCAAACCAAGGTCCATCAAGCCCAGTATCCTATTTCCAACAATTGCCAATCAAAGTCACAAGTCGCGTACATTTCCCGTGGATTTCTGCTTCCCAAGTGCATGACACTGCACTTCTTCTCATTAAATCTTAACTGGCAAGCATTAGACCATTCTTTCAGCTTTTGTAGATCTTTCCTCATGTTATCCACTCCCTCAGGGGAGTCCACTGTATTGCAAATATTTGTGTCATCTGCAAAAAGACAGACTTCCATGCAGTTCTTCAGCAATATCGCTCACAAATACATTGAACAGTGCCAGGCCCAGGACCGAACCCTGGGGTACCCCACTAATCACCCTCCTTTCATCCGAGTGAGTTCCATTTACCATCACCTTCTGTCGTCTTTAAGTCAACCAATTTCTGATCCAGTTCACCACCTTCGGACCCATCCCCAAACTACTGAGTTTATTGATAAGCCTCCTATAAGGAACAGTATCAAAGGTTTTGCTGAAATCCAGGTAGATGACAACCATTGCATGCCCCTGATCTTGTTCTCTGGTCACCCAGTCAAAGAACTCAATCAGATTTGTTTGGCAAGATCGTCCTTTGGTAAAACCATGTTGCCTCGGATCTTGCAACCTGTTGGTTTTGAGAAAGTCCACTATTTGCTCTCTCAGAAGCGCCTCCATTACTATTCCCATCACCGAGGTAAGGCTCACGGGCCTGTAGTTTGTCACTTCTTCCCTGTCACCACTCTTGTGAAGAGGTACCACATCCGCCCTCCTCCAGTCCTGAGGAACTACTCCTGTTTCCAAGTATCTGTTGAAAACATCCTTTAACAACCCGGCAAGGACCTCTCTGAGCTCTTTCAGTATCCTGGGATGTATCCCATCCGGTCCCATGGCCTTGTTCACTTTCAGTTTTGCAAGTTGTTCTAACACATCATCTTCAGTGAATGGTGTGGTATATACTTCATTCTCATTTTCATATTTGGGAGTCACAGATGGTCCTTCTCCAGCATTTTCTTTAGTGAAAACAGAGCAGAAGTATTTGTTTAGCAATTTTGCTTTTTCAATGCCACTTTCCACAAATCCGTTCCCAGCCCTTCTGAGTCCTGCAATTCCATCTCTGATTTTCCTCCTCTCCCGAATATACCTGAAGAAAGTTTTGTCGCCACACTTCACATCTTTAGCCATCTTTTCCTCTTCTTTTGATTTTGCTTTCCTTATTTCTCTTTCTGTCTCTTTGAGTTTGATCCTGTATTCCTTACTGTGTTCCTCTATTTGCAAGCTTTTGAATTTTGTGAAAGCTGTGGTTTTTTGCCTTTATTTGAGCAGCCACTTCTTTGGAGAACCAAATAGGTTTCCTTCTCCTCTTGTTTTTATTTACCTTCCTTACATATTTATCTGTTGTCCCTTTTATTGCCACCTTTAGTTTAGCCCATTGCAATTCCACTTCCCTTATCCCCTCCCACCCTGCCAACTCTTCCTTCAGGTACTTGGCCATTTTACTGAAGTCAGTGTTTTTGAAGTTTAGGACTTTGAGCTTGCTATGATTGGACTGCACCTTGGCTTTTATCTCAAACCACACCATGTGGTGATCGCTTCTGCTCACAGGGGCACTCACCCAGACATTTGACATGGTCTTACCGTTGGTGAGCACTAAATCCAGCATTGAGCTTTCCCTGGTTGGTTCCATCACCATTTGTTTAAGTGATGCATCTTGGAAAGCATCCACAATTGTTTTACTTCTTGCCAGATTCGCAGAAGGAGTACTCCAATCCACATTGGGTAGATTAAAGTCACCCAATATGATCACTTCCCCCTTTGTGGCTATCTTGGCAATATCTATAATTAATTCATTATCTATTTCTTCGATTTGAGTCGGAGTTCTGTAGACTACAGCAGTATGGATGACAGTGCCATCTCCTCTTTCCAGCACAATCCAGAGCGCTTCTTCTTTTCCCCATGCCCCCTGCATTGCAGCCGCTTTAATATTGCTTTTTACATACAAGGCTACTCCTCCTCCTTTTCCACTTTCTTTTTCTCATCTGAATAGATTATAGCCAGCTATTGCTATATCCCATTCATTCGATTCATTAAACCATGTTTCTGTAATGGCCACAATGTCCAAGTCCATTTCCACTATTAGTGCTTCCAGGTCTGGAACTTTGTTGGCTAAGCTTCGAGCATTTGTGCTCATTGCTTTCCAGCATTTAACTGGCTTGCATGTATTTGCATTGATTTTATTCTGCTCACTTCTTCCCACTTGTTATTGATGTGTGGTTTAAAAGTGTGGCTGTTTTCTGATGTTGTTCGCATTTGCCGGGAGTGACGTCCTCAACTAGTCCTTCTCCATCCGTCACCCCCTTTTTCTAGTTTAAATTCATATCCGTGTTAACAATGGCCTTGAGTTTCTCTCCCAGATTCTGGAAGTCCATTTGAACTGCAGAGGCACTGTTTCTAGCCAGGTCATTTTTACCCAGGTGGATGACAACATCAATTTTGGAGTGCTCACTTTCTGCGCTAAGTACATCAACAATTTGGCTTGTATTCCTGCTGGCTGAAAAGCCTGGGAGGCTTTTGACTATCATCTCTCCTTTGAACTGTGTTCACAAGTTGGTGCCTCTGATGATGGAATCTCCAAGTAGTAGTAGTTTTCTGTTTGAGTTTTTCTTCATATTTGGTGCTTTAGCAGGAGATTGGGCATTGACTGACTCATTTAAGGGTCCTTCACCTTTCATGGATTGTTGATCCTCATTAACCAAAGCAGAGAAGGTTTTATGCAGGGATATCTCTTGATGTATAGGATGTCTCTGCATTAGGGAGGAGTCTCTGCATTAGGGAGGAGTAGCCTAGTGGTTGGGGCAAGGTACTTCAGGCCGGAAGGTCGGGGGTTCAAATCCCACTAGAGGACAGCAACCTTGGGCCGGAAGGACTGGGGTTTCTAGTCCCACAGATGCTCCTTGTGGTCTTGGGCAAGCCACGTAACCCTCCATTGCCCATGTTCCTTGAAAGTATTAGTGTATGTGTCTCATATCCCCACGTGTTAAATGTATCCCCCAATTGTGTTGTGACTGCTTTGATTGAAGGATAAGGCGGTATACAAAACCGTCTAAACAAAATTACAGGTTGCAATCTACCCGAGCCCAATTTGTTTCTGGGATGTTTGATTCTTTGTGGTAGCGGTGGTGGACTTTGTTCTGTTTGTATCCTAGAAGAGGTCTGTTTCATTGCAGCTAGTTCTTCCCTTAGTAGAGTCAATTCTTTATGCATGGCAGATGACTTGAGGCACATAGGACAAGCTCTTAGGTTCCAAACAATTTGTCTCAGAATGAAAGCACCACAGTTATTGCACTGAATACATGACATGCTGATTAAGCAGTCCTAGAAGGAGAAGAAGAAGAAAAGGTGGGCTTAACACCAAATTAAAAAGGATAGATGGCAACGTATGTGACTACTATATAGGCAATGCAGTCCTGGGGTGGGTGGGGTGAGGGATAGGGTGGGCAGTAACCTAAGTGTCCCTGGCCAGTTGGCCTTACGTGAACAGTGAACACACTCAGATATCTGATTTAAGGGCTACACAAGGAATGTAGGCAGTCAATATTCTCAAAGTAATGTATAACCAACAGTTAAATTCTATATTAGCAACAGGCAAAAAATGATAGAAAGCTGAAAGCTTAGCTGTGTGGAGGCTCTAGAAGCTGTGAAGCCTGGAGTTGACCAGGTACTTGTGGAAGGCTGTAAGATAATCTAATTAGCCCCTCCCTGGGAGCAGGCTTGCAACAGAAAATTCAAACATAATAAATTAGTAAAACAAGACCTTCCTTGTCTAAATCCATGTTTGCTTTCTCCCATTAAACCATGACTATCTACATGTTCAGTAATTTTATTCTTTATAATGGTTTCTATCATTTTGCCCAGTACTAATATCAGGCTCACTGTTCTGTAGTTTCTCAGATCACCCCTGGAACCCTGTCTAAAAATAGGTGTTACATTGGCCATTCGCCAATCTTCAAGTATAAGGGGGGCCAAAATTTTGTTATTGTAACTTGTAAACTTCTTTTTTTTTCTATAGTTCTGTAGCCAGAATGTCACAAAACAGCTTTTTATTTTCTTTACAAAGCCAAAGACTTATCAGCCCCCTCCTCATACTACAGATGATTTTAATGATAGTTCACATTTTTCAGTTCCTTGAATACCCTTGGATGTATATTATCCGGTCTAGGTGATTTATTACTCTTCAGATTATCAAATAGTTGTAATACATCTTCCCAGTTTATCAATATTTCTTTCAATTCATTTCTTTTTATTTTATTTAACTAGGCTTATATATCGCTTTTCTACCAGTCAAAGTGGTGTACATTCAAGTACTGTATATATATTTTCCCCTTGTCCCCAAAGGGCTCACAATCTGTGTTCTTATACCAGAAGCAACTGAGGGTTAAGTGGCTTGTCCAAGGTCACAAAGAGAACCTGTGGGACTAGAAACTCCAGTCCTTCTGGCCCAAGGTTGCTGTCCTCTAGCGGGATTTGAATCCCTGGTCCTCCAGCTTGATGTAACTTGCCCCATCCACTAGGCCACTCCTCCCTATTGCACTACCTCTAAATACCATTTTAGTCATGGGTAACGTGCCTGCATCTTCTTCAATAAAGTGCCTAAATCTTCTTCAGTAAAGACCGAAGCAAAGAATTTATTCAGTCTCTCTGCTGTGGCCTTATCCCCTCTTAGCCCTTTTACTCCTCTATCATCTAACTGACTCTCTCACAAGTTTTTGCTACAAATGTACTTGAAAGTTTTTATTATGTGTTTTTGCTTCCACGGCAAACTTTTTTTCAAAATCTCTCTTTGCCTGCCTTTCAATGCCTTGCCTTTTACTTGCAGTGCTTATGTTTCCTGTTTGTCATTTGGCTCCTTTTTCCATTTCTTATCAGATAATCCTCCATTGTATTTAGTTTCCCCGATTTCGCCAAGTTATACTTCCTGTTAAATGTAATTGACCAGACATATGTAAACTGTCGGATGTTTTCTGTTCAATGTAAACCGCGCTGATGTCTAATAGTGCGGTATATAAGAATTGTTAATAAATAAATAAATAAATAAATAAATTTCTTGAAATATGCTTTTTTGGCTACAACAGCCTCTCTGACCTCACCTTTAAACCATGCTGTTAGTTTTTGGACTTCCTTCCACTTTACTTAAAGCATGGAATACAGCTGGTCTGGGCTTCCAAGGTGGTACTTTTAAACAACACCAATGTTTTATGTAAATCTTTAATCTTTGCAGTTGTTCCTTTTTAGCTTTTACCTATTTTCCTCATTTTATCATAGTCTCACTTTTGAAAGTTAAAAAGTAGGAGTAAGTGATGTCAGGCCATCATATGAACAGCTGAGCCGAGTGCTTTGCTGGACTAACTGCTCCAAAGGGGGTTAATTATGCCTTGTTAATTGAGGCTGATTATAGACCTTAAGAGGGGACTATACAAAGCCTCAGTGGGATGACCAAGACCTGGCGAAAAGTTGCCGACTTAAAAGTATTCTCTTATTAGAGCCGCAAAGACACCACTTCCAAATGGTGCCGGCAGGGGGAGAGAATGCTGAGGAGGAGAGAAACACGCCGAAGGATGATGCAGCAGGCACAATAGTGCACGTTAGGAAGTTGGAGATGCAGCAGTGGTTTAGCGAGCTTAAACAAGAGATTGGAGCAGTAAGGACTGAGCTTGGCTGCATGGTGGAGAACTTAAGAGCTGATATATATGAACTGGGCAAAAGCGTAGAGGAGGTTGAAGAGAAAGTGGATGAAAGCCAAGCAGAACAGGAGCATAGGCAAGAAAGTATCTGCAAGGTGGAAGAGACAACACAGCAAATGCAGTTAAAATTAGATGACTTGAAGAACCACAGCAGATGAAATAATCTGTGAATTAAAGGAGTTCCTGAGGGGTCAGAATTCCAGGACTGTATAGCAATAGCGGTTTCAGGTTTTCAAGCTTTTCTAGAAGGAGAAGAGGAGGTGGCAGCGCTGGAGCTATAGTTGGATCGGGTACATTGGGCGCTTGGCCCCAGCAGAGTGTGCACCCCAGAGACAGTGTAACCTGCTTTCATAATTATACCATTAAAGAAAGAGTGGCTGCAAAAATGAGGCAAGTGGGCAAGTTTCAGGGGCAGGGCCACCTGGTAGCAGTGTTTACAGATCAGTCCACGGGAACTTTAGTGCCAGAAGAGCTTTGGCCCCATCCCAGAAAGGTTACACAAGGAACAAATTAAATATAAGTGGATTTACCCTATAGGACTATCCTTTCCAAAAAATGGAATAACATTGCGTGACGACTGTGGAGGAGGCTGTTAAGGCCAAGGAAGTGTCAGGACTCTCTAATGTGGGCAGTACGCTGCCCAGACAGCCAGTGGAAAAATCGTGAAACAAACGATGGACAATGGTAGAAAAGAGTGAGAAATGAAGAAAGAAGACAACAGGGAGAGAAAAAAACTCTGACTTGATTGTGCTTGATGATATGGGACAGGATTGCAAGCTGGTTTGTCTCTGAGGCTGAGAGATGGTTTGTTCAAAAAGTATTTGCTGAACTTACATTGTAGGATTTTATAAGAATTATGGTTGGGTATATCTAGATGGGAGGAGGGAGGGTGCTGGGCAATAACTTTTAAGGGGGATCAGTGTTGGGTGTAGTGAATGGATACAAGTAAGGGGAAAGAAGGAAGAGGTCTGTTTTCTAACAGGGATAGTGTGGGTGCAGGAATGGAAAACGGAAAGGCAATAGGGAGCTAAGGTAGAGATGTGGGTTAAAGGATAAGGGGGGAACGGGGAGAATTGAAGGAGGGAATGATGCAGGGAGGAGGGTCAGGCAAGCAGAGGCAGGGTCACTACTCCACTATATAGCTGGCTAAGTGGGAGAGCCGTTTGGAAAGGGGGGGGACTGGGTGTTGTCATGAGGTAGAGAGCACAGAGGCTAAAAGTTTAAAAGGGTTTAGAAATGAAGAGCTTACCTCACATTCACAGTGCAAGGGGGCAGGGAGTGAAGAAACAAACATTCCTCAGGACTGCAGTGACGCAGAGAGAATTCAGAGCTCTAATCAGGCTCACCTGTGGGAACAGTCACGTTCCACGTTCAATAGGCAGCCTAATAAAACCAGGAGAAAATCAAGTGAGAAAGGAGGAGAGGGTGAACTCACAAGCAGGGCAGAGGAGGGTGAACTCACAAGCAGAGAGGCTGAGTTGGAAACTCCAGACCAAACAGCAAGAGACCCACTGCCTTGGAGATCCAGGTTTGAACAGAAGCAGTCTGACGAACTCGAGTGGATCAGGGGAGATAGAGCTAAGGTCTTCCCAACCAGAGGGGTCCTCGCTCCCAGGCAAGCAGTCAGATCTCCAGAGAGCAAAGGTCACACTCTGAGAGTCTCACAGGAAGCAGGAAGCAAGTGCTATCCTGCTAGACCCAGCAACAGATACTGCCGGAGCAAAGCAGCCTGCAGCTCTGAGAGAAAACCCTGGCTAGAGGAAGAAGGACTAGAAGCCATATTCTCTCGTGGGAAAGATAAGTACCCGCTGTATTATAAGGGGAGTGGAAGAGATTGGGGGAGAAAGGGCCAAGCATATAGGAAGCAAGAGTTCCCTCAAGGGCTTAGGGACTGGGAAGAATTCCCCAGCCCAGCTTGTATTGCCTCTGACCCCCAGCAGCAGCAACTGTACCTCCCAAGGACAGAATTTGCCCCAGAGCAGAGGTCTGAGCGCAGGTTTGCAGACACTCAGAGATCCTACGCAGACCCAGCCCAAGAGGGGATGCAGTGGGAAAGCACTATCCCAGAGAATACTCAGGAGCCGATGGATTGTAATCTGGGAGTAACTGTTGATTTTGAATCTCTGCGGTAAAGAGAAGAAAAGGAAGTGTTTTTGATTTCTTTGAAAGAAGATAATACTTTTGTGTGTTTTGGGGAAAGCAAAGAAGAAGCTTGGTTTTTGTTAAAGTGTTCTTTTGCCTGTGATGTAACAGCTTTATTTGTGTTATCCTTATCTGAAAGTCATCCATACGGGACAGGGAATAAAGCCCATCCTTAATTCCACTTGGACACGACTCTTGAGTCATCATTATAATTCCACAACTCAAACTGGGTCCCATCTAGGCAGCTGCCTAGGGCGACACAGTCAGCCAACAGGCTTACAGTGTGTCTAAAAAAATATGAGTGACTGGGGACAGGAGGATGATTGAGAATAGCTGTGAAACCTGATGGAGAGATTGTGGTGGTTACTTTGAATATGCATGGGCTGAATTCATGGCAAAAGCGGTCGTTGATGTTGAGGGAAGGTGACTGCTTACAAGAGGATATATTTATGATTCAGGAGACTCACCTAAAGAGATTCTTTGAGGAAGCACTGAGGAATAAAACATTTCCCCAGGCCTTCCCAGCCTCTAGCGCTTCCTGCCCAAAAAAGGGAGGGGTGGTCATTTTATTCTCTGTAGATTGGGAGCAGTTGTTAATACCATTAATAGGGATATGCAGGGGAGGTATCTGGTGGTACAAGCTGCTATAGGGGAGACTCCTTAATACTTTGTTAATATATATATGCACCCAATCAGGACCAAGGGGAATTTTATGAGAGATTAGGAAGGGTTCTGGAGACCTTGGGTAAGAGCCATTGTGTGCTAGGAGGGGATTTTAACCTGACAGTTATTACTAGCCACACCTGCCCTCCCCAGTAAGCCACATTCAAATTCATATTTTCTGGGTGTAAATTCAAAAGCATATAATGTGGGAAGGGTTGGATTGTCACTCACTAACGCTTAAAGAGGTCCACTGCCCAGGTCCACACCTTTGCCACTTTCACACAGCTCCACCATAGATGGAAAAAGTCCTCCTCCATCCCACATGATCACATTTGATTTAATAAATGGAGGAAGGGCAGCAAGGAAATCCACAGTACTACCTTTTATCTTTTTTTAAATTTATATTGTAAAACAACAAATATCAATGAGTAATAACCATACAGGAAACTCAATATACAAAACAGCAAAGTCAATAAACTTTGCTACTATTACCATATTCAATTGTGTTGCATTAGTTTCCATAACGTTTTTCTCTCTCTTCTCCCATCCGCCTTCCCTATCCTCCCTCCCCCAGGTGTGTACAAATCCCTCAATACTCTACATGTCAAAGTAATTCTAGCTGTGAACCCTTAATTCTTACCCACTGGACTGATGGGTGTACTCTTAAGTTTAGGTGCTTCATACCTGGGAGACTTCCATCCATCCTCTACGCTTAGTCAAGGACATAGAAATCTCATCCCCTTATTGATGACCCATTTATTTATTTATTTGGAAACTTTTATATACCGCCCCTTCCCAAGATCAGGGGCGGTTTACATGGAACAAAGGAAACATACATACAGCAGTCCCAAATTACCCCCCTCAGCGCCTAAGCCGGGAAGGAAGGCTGAGCGTGCAGGGTAGAAAAGTCACGCAGCAAAGAGGCTCCAAGGTAAACGTGGCAGCAATGTTCCCTCTAATTTTCTGTAGGCTGTGTGCGCATAAAATATCAGCTGGGCCGCTTTTGAAGGAAGGTTAAATTTTTGTGCGCCACATAACGACACTCAGAGTTATATACTTTAAAATTTGACTACACATTAGAATACAGTATGTACACCACATTGATGTTAATCAAATTAAATGAATATAGACGATTACTAAATGAAGCGGAAAATTTCTAGTAATTACAATCACAAATGTGGTATTATTTCAGTTAATTTTATTGAAAGCCATTGTTATTCCATGTAAATAATTTATGTATGGAAGAAGAGTTCGGGGTCCTACATGGAGTGGTGGGCCTGCACAGAGCAACAGGTGCACCTACTCTTGCCATCTGCTGGGCAGACTAGATGGACCATGCTAGTCTTTATCTGCCGTCACTTACTATGTTCTCAAAATTTCTCTCTTCGTTCTTTCAAATGTACCCAGTCTGAATAAATTTATCAAGGTCTACTGATCCGCCATCTTGAAGATGACTCTTAACACGCATCAGCATTTCCAAATGTTCTAAATGTAAGCGATTCCTTATTTTGGTTTTTAAACTGTTCATCAAGCTGAAATCACGCTCACAATCTGCACTAGAAGCCAAAAATGTTCTACCAATATCAATCAGTTTTTGCTAAATCTGCAAACTGAGCATTCTGAAACGCCAAAGTCACCATATCCGGAAAACTGTTTATCAGTTTGCTTTTGATTTTTTCTGCGACTAAAAACTTGAAGTCATTGTACTGCTGAACAACAATAGTTCCTCCATAAGAAATTGTTTGTACTTTAAACAAAGTGATCGGACGTTTTCAATTCCAAATTCATAATCACACTGTGCTATTGCTGTCAAGTCAAAAGCAGACCATTCCTCAATTTCATTTTCAGGAAAATCTTTCCCCTAAATGCAGACACAGCATATTAATGAAAGTAAGTGTGGAACCAGTATCCACTGAAGCATCTCCAGGTATCTTGTCGAGAAGATTTTTAACATTATCAGTCCATTTTACTGTGTCACCCAAGTATTGCATTCGGATTTTGTTCAGCTTACCCTGTGCAAGATGATACGCTTCCAGTGGTGTTAGCCCATGTTTCTGAAATGCCATTGTTAATGAAGCTAGTTCAGATAAAACATCATTCAAAATTTGCAGTGTTATATGGAATTGATGGCTGTTTAGCTTTTTATAACAGTACTTTGCAATGGGATCATTATCCTTATCTTCTTCAAAGTATTTTAATAATGGATCATAGTTTCGAATAATTGCTTGAAGAGCAAAATGTCTAGATAACCACCGCACTTCGCGTTTCAGAGGTCTAAAAGCCAATTGACTCGCATTCAGAAGCATCTGCTAATTCTTTAAATTGTGACCTTTTAGTAGAAGATTGATCGGACAAAAGGTTTTGTAAACAGTTCTCATGAAAGTTTCAACTTCTTTCATCAACTTTATTTCCTTCCA
This sequence comes from Ichthyophis bannanicus, assembly GCA_033557465.1. Classification (NCBI taxonomy): domain Eukaryota; kingdom Metazoa; phylum Chordata; class Amphibia; order Gymnophiona; family Ichthyophiidae; genus Ichthyophis; species Ichthyophis bannanicus. The sequence goes on from CM066031.1 coordinate 129,901,696, forward strand.
TGATTCAGAGATCCCCAAATCTTCACGATGGGCAACACAATGCTGCTGCACTAAATGCGAAATATTTTGTTTGAAGCTGCGCAGCAACACCATTTATTCTGCCTGACATGACAGAGGCACCATCCGAAGTAAACATGACCATTTTGTTAAGGTCAAGCTTGTATTTCCCATAGAATTCCCGGAGTGCACTATTGATGCAGCATCGCATGCTTTCCAACTGTATCATCCCACCAAATGAAGTTTTATACAGACATGAATTTACTGGCCAATATTTGAAAGTACAGTATTAAGTATTTGTTGATAGAACTGTCTGTGCTTTCATCAATAGTTAATGTATGATATGCTGCGATGCAACATCTGCCATGAGCTTATCTTGGACATTCATGTTTATAATTTCAAGAAATTCAAACGAATAGTTTTTGCTTCTCCAGCTTTCAGGTATGGTTTATGTACTTGGACATGTGTTCATTAATATCTTGAACAGAGAGCATGGAAATATTCATCCGAACCAGCCAGCAAAACACTATCAATTAGAATTTTAATTTCTTCTGGTGTAGAACGCTTCCGTTCATTACTAATTAGCCTTTTCTCTTTTTCAGCGGTGCTCTCAAGCAACAAGTTAAATAATCCTGCTCCTTAAATTCAGATTTTTAGCTCTAAGTTTCTTAACACTTTCAATATGAGTCTTACAAGACAGATGTAGTTTCAAAAAGTCCAGATTCCACACAACAACCCAAATATTTACATTCGAAAACTCTCCGATGGTTTTTGCATCTCGGCAGTATAAACAGACTACTCCGTCATCCTCTTCGTAAGTGAATATTTCACGCAGCTTGAACGCACGTTTTATCCCGAGATTTCAGTGTCTCCGTTTCAATAATTTCTTCAAGCCATTCAGGCTTAAATGCGCTGGCCGTTCTCTTACGTTTTGCACCTCTCTTTGATGTTGGTTTCGACATTTTAAAAGTGGTGTGGTGGTCACAGCAGGTGCTTTATTATTCAAAAGAAATGACCCAATGCATTTCATCCAAAGCCTGATGGGCTTGGAAGTTGGAACTGCAAGCAATATAACAATATTGTTATAGTTGGTAACAAAGAGAAAAAGACATACATAGTAAAAAAGAAGGCACAGTATTACTTACATTTATTAACCGTTTAAAACAAATCCAGAAAAGTGACTTAATTTTAAAACTATGGATATAGCCAAGATTAACACATAAAAAACATCTATAAGGTATGTACATGTATAAAAACAACATACACCAAGATTTTATGTAAAGCAACTCAAAACAAACATATGCTGTAGTGACTTACCAAAAGGTCAAAACATTAAAATGACATTAAAATAGCTGAACACTAAAAATCGACGACCGAGGGATAACAAGCATCAATCACATGGGGGGGGGGAAGGAAGGGGGAAGGGGAAGAAAAAAAAATAAGAAAAAGAAAACTGACATTGTATTGTAAGAGCTCTGTTTAAAAGAAAAGGGGGGAAACAAATGGGACTAAAATGTACCACTAATAAAAAAGGTGATGGATGGGCATATGTAGTTAAAATAATAAATACTTTTGGCATTAAAAGATATCTCTGAAGTTAAGTACAAAAATATGATAAGCACATTTGGCAAAAAGAAAGATCCTCTCTGGTTGAAAGAAGAGAAAAGTGGGGGCAAGTCAAGGACATTTTCCCTCTTTCACAGGGTGCTATGCCTGTACTCGCCAGCCCTATGCGGAAACCACCTGAAATAAAAGAAAAGGGGGCAAGAACTTAGAAATCCCACTCCTCATTTCTTAAGTGCTTTCCTGCGATATTCTTCACCTTCTCATTAAAACACAGACTGAATAGTACCTTTTAGAGAAGAGCAAAACACACACTGAAATTCTAGGGGGCCTTACACAACAGGTAAGGGAATAAATGGCTTTAAACAAACTTTCTGAAGAAAGTAGTCAGTGACAGTTGTGAGAAGAGCATCCTCAGTAGTGCAGCAGCAGTCCCACAGTGTTTTTACCATGCTCCTTCCTCAAGTCAGACGGGGTTTTTTCCCCGATATAAACCACTTTTTTAGCCACAGTTAAAATTTGAGGTATACTATTTTCCTACCTCAATAAATCTACTGAACCACACAGTACCAACAGTTTGTAATACATGCCAGAAGAAACAAAGCGGCAGCATGCGTGTAAAATTAACAGAAGCCAGAGACAGATGCCATTAAAAGACAGATATCTACAGCGAACAAGGTCTCGTTAAGTCTTAAAATTAACTGAACACACGTACCACCCCAACAACAGCCCAGCTAGGTCCCCGCCATGATAACACTGTGAAACATCTCAGCTTTCACACTCTACTGAGACGACACTGCCCCCACCTTTTCTTCCCAGCGGTGAAACAAAAAACTCGACAGGCACATCAAAAATATAAAACACAAATCCTGACATCATACACACGGCCAGTAATCTACAAACGCGCGCCCTCGTCGGAGACAACGCCCGACCACCAGCACCTCAGGGTCCCTCTTGATGGGCGGCGCGCGAGCCGGATTCACAATTAAGAACAAAACCCACGTGGCCGGGCCGGACCGTGGGCGCGGGGGAAGGAGCACGGAGAAGAGCGCCACAAGACGCACCAAACAATCCTCCAGCCCCCTCCACCAGCAAATGACAACTTACGTGCGATCCAGCCCGTAGCGGCGATGGGGTACTGGGCAGCTGGTGGCGGGGCGGGTGACGGTGTGGGAGGCGGGAGGCGGGCGCAGTTACAGAGATACTGGCATGTCAGGCGAGCCCTGCGAGTGGGAGAGTCGCATATGCGACAGGATGACGAAGGGGACACCCAAATCGAGGAGCTGGCTGCTGCTACGCTTGCTCTCTTATTCCTTGCCTAGGAGTACATTCGCCAACCCTATTTCTCATCTTCCTCTCTGTACACTAGGTTGTGGAGGACTCTCTTCCTCCGTCATCTTCTCTCTCCGCGCGATTGGTCCACATCAAAAAAAGCACATAAGATATGCCAACTCACACAGCCTCGGCGCCTGGGGGCCGAAGTAGCCCGTCACCGCAGGTCAGCGTCAGGACCCCGAGCATCCGGTCTTCATCTCTTCCTTTCACCTGGTGCGAGTTGTGTTGCTCTTCCAGCGATCGCGAAGGCAGGTCACGTGGCACGTGAAGGCTGGCTGACGGGAGGGCAGCTTGCATAGGAGGGGGTGCGTTGGGCTAGCGCTAGTCAGGCATGGGGCACAAGAGCCCGAACACGAAAGAGCAGGCTGGCTTGCTGGCTGACCCGCGTCTCCTTTGTATCTTCGCCTCTAAGAGCCTTGCACCTGATTCGTCAATCGTCTTGTTTCACCATGATGTGAGAGGGAGTGTATGGTCAGGGTGCCTCCAGTGCAGACAGAGGAGAGATTCGGAACCCTTGCAGGACGAAAATTACCCAGAAGGGGGTCAGTCTGAGCGTTTTTGCTGCTGTGCTGCTGCGACCTTCTAAAAAAAAAAAAACCCAAGGTTCTGAAAAAACTCATGAAAATGCAGTACTTTTTTGTGGCGCACCTCGATAGGCCTTTAAAAGTTGTGTTGTGTGCGCGTCGGCATTCGGCGGACGGTGTGTGCACACGCGCGCGGTCGGGGTAGCCAGTGGGGGGGGGTCACACGGGTCAGCTGAGCTTATGACCCGGCGAACCAATGTGCTGGGTGGGGGGCAGCCGGGGGGGGCATATGACCCCCCCCCACACCCCCCAGCTAGGAATTCGCCACACCCTAGCAACTAGCGGAAACATGAGGAGAACCAGAGAGCAGCCTGCACCCATGTGTTTGGGGGAGCCTGCAGCAGTGAGCGGAAACTCCCCCTCCTCCGCCATTCCCCCCACAAATGTGCTCCTAGGTGTGAATTTCTTTCTTCTTTCTTCAGGTCGTGTGGGCATTTTTTAAAGACCCCCTGCTGGTGTTTTGTGGGCAGCCTGTGATGAGGTAGCCACCACAGATATACGGAGCAGGGAAACAAAGGCAGCTCTTCGGTCTTCCCTAGGTGGGGCCATTTACCATCTTCAATAAATTTTTGGTTGGTTGGTGTGGTCAAGTTCTGGCCAAGTAGTCAGTTATGGCCTGTGCCTCATGAGGGCTCATGGCAGTCCTTGTGGGGGCAAGAGTAGTAGTTTTAGTTGCCCCTTCCGCCATTGGAAATCTGTGAGGGCGGCACCACAGTGGGTTCATTGGCTGCAACCTTTTCTCTATTTTCTTTCTCTCTCTACGGCATTATCGTCTGGATTGTCCAGCAGATCGGATGGTATGCTGCTCGTTTCATATTGGTCCAGATGCTATCAGGATGGTGTGTTGCGGGTTCCTCCCATGTCAATTTAAACTGTTGTGCTTGAGACATCCAAGACAGTGGGGGGACCTGTGACTGGAGTGATAAAGGAAAGAAAAATTAGGACTTAACCGCGCTAATTGTTGTTCTTGACGAACCTCCAGGTCCAGTCCCGGAACCGAGCCTTGCCTGAGTGCTCTTCTGTGTATATTTTCTCTTACCATTACCTGCTGGTCCTGAAGCTGGGTCTCCTTGGTTTTGAAGCGAAGTGTGCCAAGTGGCAGCCAAAGAGTGGAGTGTAATCGGTTGGGGTGGGGGGGTGATGGGGTGGGATGACGGTGGACCGGAAGAGCTGTCGGTCCGCTTGCTTTCTCGGGCATGCTGGTTGGAGTTGCGGCGGGTAGGCCACGGCGGGGGGGGGACAGGTTATCCTTCTACAGCGGGCATGGACGAGCGGTACTAGTTGATTTAAGTTTAGACATGGTTTGGGGCATGTTTAACTATTTATCTTGTTGCTCCTCGGAGTCTGCTTTGTCAATAGGTACTAGAGCTGGTAGGGCCGGTGTTGCCAGCTGCATAAGTACACACTGGGTGTCATCAAAACGATGACCATGCTTTAATCGCCAACACGTCTTCTGGACCAGAGGTACACCAAAAGTGCGAGGGCCTGGACTCGGAGTTCCTCAGGGAACCCAAGACCTTAGCAGGTAAGTCGAATTTATCTTTTCCAGGGTCATTTATGAATATGGTAAAATGCAGAGGGGCCCCTGCGCAGATCTCTGGGGTACCCCACTGATCACCTTTTCCATCTGAGGAACACTTGGCCATTTCCTGATCACACCTTCAATTGTCCAGTCACAGACCAGACCTGTGGGTAATCTCGCTTCACCAGCAGCTTGG